>APFE030853564.1:0-16321 GCA_000404065.3 Pinus taeda | reverse complement strand
TATATATATATTTAAATTTGTAAATTTGTTTAAAGTACCTTACAGGATAACATCTCCTCCGGAGGCAATAAGCTTTTCCAAATTTATCCATCATGCGAGAATAATAAGAAAACAAAACACAATTAAGGCCCTTCATATTTGTTGAGAGTTGGTTTTGTGTTCAAAGTCCAGTGCGTAGGGAAATTATTTGTCATGATAAAAATATGCTTCCATTATGAAGTTAAGCAAAGCACAATAGGAATTTTCTGATGCCTCTCCACAATGCTCGTAGAGACATCTAAACATCATCTTTGCCAAAACTCACCAAGAAAAAACATCATCATTGCAGCATCAAGTCTGTCATACATTAGGCATCATTAGGCTTACATCCATTACTACAATAGTTCTTAAGCACCTGCTACTGCATTAAAACTGGGTTATCCCTTGCACACAAACACCATAGGAAAGGGTGATTTTTCTACGTAAATCATAAAATAAATTCCTGGTCTCATAATCCTCGATGGGCATGCAAGACCAGCGACAGAGTTGATGCTGAATGCTGCAACCTAATTAGAATCTGAATCCACAGAAACTTAAAATCGAGGCCGAATTGATCTGACAAATTGATGACGTAATGGGTTATCAGAACCTTGGTTAATCAGTTCTATTATCACTAACATTCGATGGTATATATGCTGCACACTGTTAATCAGGAAGCAGTTTTCCAGTCTACTTTGATCGACTCAGGAATAGAAGTTACAATGTCTTGACCTTGTATACCTATAGCTAATGAGTGGAGTCCATCTCCCCAGGTGCAGACGATATTGTCTACACTGTGTTCCTGCAGCAGGTTCCTTAAAACCTGGCTTACCCAAGTTGTTACTGCTACATAAACTGAGTGAAATCCAATTAGTATGTACATCATCACATGTGATTACAGGTCTCCATAATCAGTTTGAACATATGCTTGTGCAGGCTGTGCTTGAACATGGAAGAAGTGTATAGGGCCATCTTTCAAATCACCATTCCATTCTGTACGGAACACAGGGAAGAATCTAACGAACGGCTGTTGTCAGGGATTGTTGGTCCCACCCTTGTGTTCTCCTACAGCTGTGAAGCCAATAAACCATGCATATTGACAAGAGTCAGAAGTACCACACATGCACACTGAGGTACCTGAAACATCTGGATTTGTACCAAAGAAATGAAATGCTACATTCTGAGGGCACGGGTACCAATTTGACAAATTGAACTCACCACCATTAGCACCAATATAACCAAGTGGAGCGTTGATGCTATGCTGGAGCAAAATCACTTCAGAAAAGGATCCAATAAGTGCGGATGAATGAAGGTTTAGGTAATACCAATGCAATCAAACTGTGATTCCTCCTGCAAACCTTCATAGGAATTCAATGGTACTCTACCCCTTGACACAAAGTATCCGAAATAGCAAAAACTGAAACAATAGATTAACCAATGTTTACATCATTTGCATTCTCTTCCTCTGAATCACTTAGAACTATTAGTTCAGAGTCCTTTTGGAGTTCAGAACAAACATGCTTGGAAATTCTCTGTAAAGTCTGATTACATCCCAAGAATGAAGAGTCAAAACCTGGCATCATTATTTGTTGAAAAGTCGAGGTTCTCACTTCCACTTTCTTCCTGATTGATAGTTGGATCTTCATCATCTCCATTTGTATCATTTGCACTGTAGTTGATGGCTGGCACAGTTTTTATATTCCCTGACAAGGTCCTCACTTCCTTCTTGATTAATACTTGGATCTTCATCATCTCCATTTGTATCAGTCGCACTGTAGTTGATGGCTCGCACGATTTTTATATTCCCCTTCTTCCATCCATGGCATAGTATTTGCAGTAGATGATAAGATAGCACCACCTAATCCCAAATAACTATCTCAATTCCTCTTTATTCCAATTTTTAAAGGCAACTGACTTTCAAATATACCCTCACATTTAACCTGGTTCAAGTTTCCCTGTTGATGTGTAATTTTTCCAATTGAAATAATGATTGATCTATCTGGCTGATGCCAATGCTCATGGAGCCTGGCATAACCTTCGAGCTTTGGATACCATCTCAATTCTTCTTTATTCCAATTTTTAAAGGCAATACTCTCACATTTAACTTGGTTCAAGTTTCCCTGTTGATGTGTAATTTTTCCAATTGAAATAATCATTGATCTATCTGGCTGATGCAAATGCTCACGGAGACTGGCATAACCTTCAACCTTTGGATACCAAGAAGCATCTGGTTTCACCTCAACTTCAGTTACGTCCTTAGAGTAGTTTTTCATCTGCCATATTAGATAATCATAAAGTTTTGACATGTTAGGAATTAGCATAAATTTGATGTTCCCTTTATCATCCTGTTCCCATCAAAAGATTGCAACAAATTACTTACAAAATTAATGATGCTGTCCATTGAATAATTCTCCTTGCACATAGAACACTTCCACTGCATGCGCAAATAAAGAAACTTTCATTTCTTATTTAAAAGAAAATGAAAATTTAAATAGCAAATAGTTGGAGAAATGGTTAAAGAAAGTGTGAATATTTCATGCCAGTGAATTTTCTAGCATGTTGGTCATACAAAAGATTCTAGTTCAAAACAACCCAAATGAATACAAGGTTTGAATTTACCAGAAGATTTTCTACAGGTTAGACCTGTCTGGAAAAACCCCAATACATCAAAATCATGTTCAGATTCCAGAATACTCTAGAGAATCTCCTATAAATTGCCAAACAGAAGAAAATAATAACACAACAGCAATTTGGTCTATAAATAAATGGTTTTGACTAAATCATGATTCACAGACATCAGGAGTGTTTCCTAAAATTTCAGAATTCCACAGAATAAGCTTTTAAGGAAAGTTTAAATAAGACATACACAACAGTCAAACAGTCAAGCAGTCAAAGATATGTCTGAACAAATAACACGAATAAGCTTTAAAGCATCAAAATGTTCAAGAAAATAGATATCAAAATCATGTTTCGACAAATCACTTAAGTTAGAAAAGAAAAGTGCAAACTAGTTTATACTTTAATGATCTTTGAACAGTTTGTTCTATAATATATCAGTGTTAGATAGGGATGCACTTCTCAAAACTTAATTTGACATGCTCTTCAACAGCAATGCATTTTAATCCTTCAGATAATTCTCAAAATACATTGTAATGCTAAATAAAAAAAGATAAATTATAAAAGTCAAAAGGCAGGCATTAAAAACACTTGTAATAAGGATAAGAAACACAAGTTTACAAACCCTAATAAGAACAAAAGTGATGTTATATTGCCAAAGGACATATCCAATTGCAAAGTTGTAGGGAATGATGATCATGGAGGCAAAAGGATTGCTCAATTCTCGAAAAGTTATTAAACGTCATTTGAGGGGAATTAAATGCCCTCAAATATTCACCTTCAATGCCACCTCAGGGGGATAGTGGACACAGCTTACCCTATCCATAAAAGGAATGCCGGGAGACTCACCATTTCTTCGATGATAAGTTAAGGGGGTTTAAGTAGCTACTTCCAAGTTCCATGGTCAAGTTCTGTTGGGGTCACTAGAAGAGAATCCAGATTTTCATTATGAATTTTTCTCTTCATAGAAAGGTGAAATTTAATCTTTAAAGTTTAAACCCACCAAGAGGTTGACTAATATACTCTCGGGCAACGACACCAAAGGCATTGCCTCAAAATCTAGCAGGCCTTGTGAGGGGGGCTCACAAGGCAAAAACTAGACCAAGGGACAACAATGAGGTGTGGCCCACTGTCACCATAGCCACTACCTCATGCTCGTTTATGTACTTTCACCACTAGGGAGGCTTCCCCTTATTAGGTCATCCATGAGAGATGTTAAATCCAAGGGATAAGGTGACAAGATAGGTTTGCAGAGGACAACTCTTCCTAAGAACAAGGCTCATCAAGCATGATGGGGCAATTCGCTTCCTCTAATGAGGTCTATTCAAGGTACAAATGATATAGAGCTTGAGAAATAGCAAGCCAAAAGGATCAACCTAGAGTCACAAGGCCAAGAAAAAGCTTCCAAACAATCAATACCTTCGAATTAAGGAACGAGAAGGGCAAACTAGGGTTTTTCTAGAGCAAGATCTACCTAGGACATAAAGGATTTAGCTTTGAAATGGATAGATTAGCTACTACAAGGGGCTAATTTTGATGCAACCAACACTCCTTCCAATGTTGAATCCTTCCACAAGTCAAAGTCTTCAACCCTAGTAAAATTTCATGCCCTAGCCCTAGCTAGCGACTTATCCTCAAGGGGTCAAAAATCAGATTTAGAGAGACATAATGTGATTTAAGTGAAGTTTTGTAGGTGATCAACAAAGTTACCAAGGCTAGGGTCTAGCCCTTGGTATGGAGTCTATGGGAGTGTAAGATATGCTAAATTTTGGCAAGGAGTAAGGGAATAATAAAACCCTAGGTTTCAAAACCCTAGCTATCACTTTTGTGAGGGAGCAAAGTCAATTGGGAGAGCTAGTTTAAAGATTCACCAATGGGATTGTCATTCACATTCTATGAGTGAGTAATGCATACAATGCTATCATCTAGATTCAATACAATGATTTTCAACAATAACTAGCAAATTAGAAACCCTAGATATTCAACCATTCCATATATTAGACACACAAAAAAAAATTTATCAAATCCAAGGTACACTTACAAGATAGAATGCATGAGCAAGCCTTTATTGCTCCAAAATGACATCTTCGAGACCAACGAAATAGCTCCAAGTAGAAAAATACACTATAAAGTCACATCTCCACAAGAAAACAAGGTTGAAAATCTCTAAGAGGGCCAAAATAAGTCACAAGTGATGATGATCCAAACAATGAGCCTATCCTCTATTTATATGAGGATTAGGACTAATAATAAGCCTAACAAAGACCCTAAAACAAGTTTGATGCTAAAATGTCATAGAATTACAAGCTAACCGACTAGCTATATCAAAATGTACCCTAATTTGTCCACACGTGTGAGTTGTAGGCACTCTCATGCTAATCTCACCAATAGTAAATACTTCAAATGCCATGCCCAAGGGTGATGAGGTGTCCAAGAAGGTGTAGATTCCTGCGAAGTTCATGATTTAAGAGTTGGGGTCCTAAGATCCAGTTGGGGTGCCACAAAGTGGTTTCCATGGGTCTCCAATTGTTGGAAGTGGCCTCCTCCAGTGTTAGGGCTTCCTTTGGTGCAACAAACCCTCCCTAGTCTCTTAGTGTGAGATCAACCTCATTTGGGCTCTTAATCAATTGTTTTCCTTCAAGTTGTGTCAAGACCAACTTGGGGCATGCTAGGTCCAGTTGTGTCAAGACCAACCTGGGGGCATGCTGGGTCCAGTTGTGTCATCCTTAAGAATCCTCAAACCTGGGTCACATTCAACCAATGTCTGGGGCACTAGGGTGCTCTGGGACATGTGTCATTGATGATGTTGCTAGGAGGCTCCTGACTCTCAATGATTCACTTGTTTGTGCCAATGTACTCCTCGAAAGGGTCGGGGTGCATGTGGAGTGGGTGCCCAACACTTGGGCTACAGAACCACCTAACAAGAACAACATGGATTCTAGTGAAAGAAACTATTCATTAGGGACAAAGATCAATAATGCATCTTAGTGAACCAAACTTGAATGTTAAGGGAAATTTGATACTTCAAACAAGGATCCCTTATTAAAATCAGGGCCCTAAACTTGCAAAGGTGTTTTTCCCTAGGTAGGAGTGGCTAAAGGTCAACACTATTAGGCGCTTCCAAACCCTAAGGGGAAGTAGCATTTCTCTAGTCCACCCCTCAATTATTAGGTGTTAGTGAATAGTAATGTGGCAATAGAGACTTCATTGCCAAGTGTCATGGTCAAGGGTGCTAGATGATGGGGGTGTCCATGTCCTAAGTGTATAGATGTGAGGAGGAAGCATTCGTAAATGCATGAGTTACCATTTCAGACTTGGTTTTTCCACCCCTCTTGTGCACCTTTTACTTCTTGATTTTCCCTTGTATTACCACTTATAGTTCACGGGTTAGAGCTTGCTTTGTATGAAGTAGCAATTTTATTAGCCCTTTAAGACGAGTCAATTTATTGCTCATTGGGGTTGGGACATGCAAGGGCTCCTTTATGATAAAATGGAGCAACATGTGCTCAAGAATTGGGTGATAGACATATTTGGAAGGTAGAGTTCATGCTAGGATTTTTCCCACACGCTAATTCTTCTATCCCTGGCCATCTTTTGCATTTTAACATTTCTTTTTGTTTCTTTTAGTAGCATCAACCTCTTGGAAAAAAATTTGGGCCCTAGTCAAGGTATGTGAACATATGAGTGCCAAGTCCCAAAGAACCAATGACAAGTTGTACCCAAAGAATGGAGGAGAGATATGGACTTGTAGTGTAGGATGGAAGGTGTCAAGTGTGACATAGGGAAGATGGAACATGCTATCTCATTCATGCCTTTCCAAGTAGTGCCCCTCCTATAACCCAGTGGTCCTTAAGGGAAGTCCCAACAGACTAGGATCAAAGATTAACCCCCAAGTAAGGTGAGAGATCAAGAATGCAGTCAAGGTCTGCCAATCATCCAGATCACCCCATAATCCATACTAAATTCCCAAAGACAAACAACTATAAGCACTCAAATGCAAAATGATCAAAATACCTTGTGAGTGGTTTCCCACCTTTGCCCAAATGCTAATCTAGATGGGTAAGAAACACACCGCTAATGCAAGTGGGGGAGATATATGGCATATCATCAGCTAATGGTGGCTCTCAGGGGTTGTTGGTTGTCCGGCTGACCGGTTGGCTATCAAGTGGAGGACAAAAGTTTATCCTATGGGGTTACCCATTTTGTTGGGTCACATGTATTTTTCGTCATAGGGCCATTATCCCAGGAACATACCCATTGTATGATATAGACTTTAATTAATGAAACAACAAATTTTGAAGGGAAGAAATTATTTGTACGTGTATGAGATTGGTGTAATCATTTCTCTTCAGTTGTTATATTCTATTTAAATGTTAAAATCTTACACATTTTTTTTGGGTCAATAGATCTGATCTATTGGGAAGTATTTAACCAAATCATTGGGGTTAGAAATTAGCATGGTATCAAAGCACAACCTCTGAAGGCTAATCTATAGGAGTTGCACAAGAAGATTGAGCCACAAAGCACAGAAAGAATCAACCAGAAGTTAATGTACAGGAGACATTCGTGCAGGAATCAGAGATTGTAAGAATCAAGCCATAGGCAGACATAGCCAGGCAAAAAATTGCATTCAAGGTTGGCCATATGTCATACAATGCCAGAGAGAGATATTAAAGTGGTAGTTGTCCAACTTTGTGGTAAAGGCTAACCATATGGTGATTGAGAAAAACAAAAAGGGGGTGGGTGGGTGGTGGGGGCTTCCAGCTTCCACTAAGGTTGTATGGCGAAAAACAAATGAGTTTGAAACATAAAAAGTGGATTGTACCCATAGGCATCAAGTGCAATTGACAAAAAAAATGTCTTGATGGGTTAGAGCACGAGCTAAAAGTAAATAAAGACAACTTCTAGCTGCCAATCTGCATGCAAAAAACAAGAAAGGATTGTCACCAAGTCTAAGACATGTAAAAAGATCCCAACAACAACCAAGTTAAGTGATGCAAACATTGAAAGTCATTAGATCATGTGCATGAATTCATTAGTGTGCAGGGGGAATCATACACTATTATACATAGCCACAGAGTTCCATATAGTAGCCACAAAAGCCAAAGGATGTGTGGAGGTTGATAGAAGAGAAGTTTGCGCTGTAAATTCATACTAGTTTGTACATGTAGTGTAGTAGCATGGTGACAACAACTACAATGTACAACGGGTACATGGGCTAGGCTAAGTGAGAATAAACATCTTTAAACACAAGACGGTGATTGTTAGAACTCAATGACTAGGTGAAGGATATTCATCCTTCTGTGCAGGGTGTGAGGAAGAGTGCAAGGGGCAGTAAGCGATGGGTCCAAATCAGCTAGCAAATCGAAGTACAAATGGTTTGATCAATTGAATTAATTCCAAGTTCTTGTTGTATTAGTATTTTTCCTCAAATGGCCATTACCCCAAGAAGGGAGCCCTTGTATGTTGTAGAATTAAATTAGTGAAACAACAGATTTTGAAGGGAAAAATTGTGTGTGCATGTGTATGAAATTGGTGCGATCATTTTGCTTCCGCCATTATATTTTATTAAGTGTTAAATTCTCATCCATGTTTTTTATTTAGTAGATCTAATCTTCTAGGGAGTAATTATCAAAGGTTGTTGAGGTTAACAAACCAAAGCTCATACTTGATGAGATGAGCAAGAGAGTTGAAGAGGGAATATGTCATAAGTTTGATGAAGCCTTAAATAGAGATGAAGACAAATAAAAATTCAAAAAGGACTTGAAGATGGATAAACAAAGTTGATGGATGGTACAATAATTCAGTTTCAAAAGGGGAAGGAATAGAAGATATAACAAGGTTGCCACAAATTTCTTAAACTTGAAGTAGAGATCATGGTTAAAGACAAAATATGATAGTATTATCTCAGAAGTGACCGCAATCAAAGATCAAGAACACAAGCTAGGGCATAGTACTATACTAGAAAGGAAGATTAATGATAATGTTGTGCATGATGGAGAAAAAACTTAAAAGGTGGAACAATATTGATATCCTCATTACTAGGAATGCCTATAATGAATACAGGAAAGTGCATATTAGTAACCTCGTTCAACGAAAATAAATGGAAGAACCAATGGAATTCATGTACTCAAAAGCCAAGGAACAAGTATATGATAAAACTAAAAACTACAACAAATTGGAAAAATGAAGATAATACATGGAATAAAAAGAAAACAACCTAATAGCATTAGATTATCAAGGATTGGCACCAATAATAGTTACAAATGGATGGATAGATAATTAAGCATGGAAAGCACTAAGAAAAAATAAGAGGAATTCTTACTATTTGAAATCATCTTAATGCTTAAAGGACAAATCTCTTAAGGAGGGAGGGCATGTTGTTCCCTTATCACAACATAATGGGTCCTATGGGTTCATCAAGGCCAGTTGAATCGTAAAAGTCGATGTAATGGATCATTGTGGCGTCTTTTATCATGTTAATTGATGCCCCTAATATTATTTTATCATATTTTAATGTACCATCCATGATTTCTAGCTTTACGACTAATTTCTATTGTATATATTTATAATGCTTTTCCAAGAAATAAAAAGAATACAAATGAGTTTTTGACAAAACATTAAGGTGCATAAGCTCAGTTATAGAGTTCACAAACTAAACCTCCATAAAACTCCAAAATAGATCATCAAAAATGAAAACTACCCATTACATAGATTTTTCAAACCTCTTAGAAAGCAATCCCCATCTTAAAAAGTCTTAAAAGGAGAGAGCTTGGATCTTTTCAACAAGCTTGTTTGGATCATGGTTGTGCTCTCAATAGATGTGACGAATGTGGATTTTAGTGAAGCTTAATTTGATTTCTTTCATGCGTTGAAAACTATCAAATACATCTATATTTCTTTGCATTCTAATTCCCCTTAGCCATTCCACCACCAGTAAATAGTATCCATAAATATCGATGACCCCGAGTCCTCCTTCCAAGGATAATTTCATCAAAATAGATAAGACCTTGATTTCTTCATAGGTGATTGTGCGCCACTGCACAAAACACACTCAAATCTGATTTTGTAGAAGTCAGAAAGGTGAACCTCGATATTTTGAGGCGCCTTCAAATACACATGAATACTTGATGTCTCTATTCTTGGATCTACAACAAATCAATACTTTTTCACTTCTTTGGTTTCTCAAACAGTAGATAGGCTCGTTTAAGTTTGCAAAAGATTTCGTATGGTTATTTACATGCTCCTTGGAATAGGAATTCATTCCTAGTTAACCATACCACCCATAAAATAAAACATGGAAGAGGTCGACCGTCGATGTGCTTCAGATCTTACCTCTTGATATCCAACCAGATTTCTGATGTTTCTTCTGTGTCTTCATACCGTACCCCTTTGCCACTAGTGATAGATTTTGTAGCACTACATACCACTTCAGTAAAATAACATTGAACAGAAATTTGGTTGATGCTTGCATAATTTTCCATAGATAATGGGCACCTCCGAGGACTCTGCTAGCTTTTTTTGTAGTATATCCCATATCAAAGATTTTATTTTTATTTTCAAGAAAAAGTCGTAAGAAATCATGATATTTTAAGGGTGGCTAAAGCTTTCAAATATGCTGCCAGTTTGAAATATCCTTTTCCTCCTTTTTTTAAGAGCTGCAAGGTATCTTAGATTAACCTTGTAGTCATTTCCTATTCATTTATAACCCATACAAGACTGTTTGGTTAATCTCTTAATCTTATATAATGCAACTAGGGGGCAGAGACATATCGGTTCCACTCTAGTGCCAAATCCTTGTTGAGTCCTACCTGGCTTGCATCCTCATTGTTCCTGAAATAAAATGCTTCCAAATAAAACCAATTTTAAGAAATGTAAGAGGGCAATCAAACGTTGTGAGATGCTTGACATATGGAGGCCTCCTATCCATGACTCAGTTCGTTCCAATATGGACCTTCTGTCCGTTTCCATAATTTTCCATAGATAATGGGCACCTCCCAGGACTCTGCCAGCTTTTTTTGTAGTATATCCCATATCAAAGATTTTATTTTTTTTTTCGAGAAAAAGTCGTAAGAAATCATGATATTTTAAGGGTGGCTAAAGCTTTTAAATATGCTGCCAGTTTGAAATATCCTTTTCCTCCTTTTTTTAAGAGCTGCAAGGTATCTTAGATTAACCTTGTAGTCATTTCCTATTCATTTTCAACCCATACAAGACTGTTTGGTTAATCTCTTAATCGGGGCAGAGACATATCGGTTCCACTCTAGTGCCAAATCCTTGTTGAGTCCTACCTGGCTTGCATCCTCATTGTTCCTGAAATAAAATGCTTCCAAATAAAACCAATTTTAAGAAATGTAAGAGGGCAATCAAACGTTGTGAGATGTTTGACATATGGAGGCCTCCTATCCATGAATCAGTTCGTTCCAATATGGACCTTCTATCCGTTTGCTAGGAAAGACGATCACCAATGATTGAGAAGACTTTTAGTACCTCTTTCCATACTATAGATCATCCAGAAATCGATTTTCTAGGGTATCGTATCCAGTACTCCAGGATTGATGGTTCAATATATTTCCACTTCATCAAACTCTGCCACAAAACTTCAATAAAGAGGACTCTCCGCATTACCTTTGTAGCCAACGATTCTAAAAATGGAGAGAAAACTTTGAATCCCCAGCTTCACTACTTCTTAGGCCTTAATGGTGTTTTCCATTTAACTAAAAGTATGCCACCATATTCTCTCATTCCTGCCCAAACATACCTGGAGCACATTTTCATTATCTTGTTTAGTATGTCTGTGGGTATTGAAGGAAAAGACGTCTGATAAATAGGTGTGACGTCAAACATGCTTCTGACAAGGGTCAGACTCCCTCTTATGAATATCCACCTGTTATATTAGAAAATGACCCTTTTTCAGTCTTTAAAAATAGCCATAGCCAGTCTTTGTAGTAGTTATTTTCCTTCAAGTGAAAACCCAAATACTTTGTAGTCTCTTCAAATTCTGTAACTTTAAATAGAAACAAAATCTTAATTCTAATAGAAGTTGGACCATCAATCTGGTGCAACGTTAAGGTTGAATTTTAAAGGTAGGTCTTTATTCATGTAGCTATACAGCATTGAAGAAGAATATTTCCTATCATTTTTGTCTCCCGGAAAGAACCATAATATCCTATACAAAGAGTATATGGGTGATAGTGAGTTCTTTGTTCACTTGAATTACTTTTATTTGTCATTCTTCGTTTAGACTCTTCAAAATTCTACTGAGAACCTTTGGCACTAATAAGAAGAGTAAAAGTGACAGGGCGCATCTTGACTAAATCCTCTTCATGGCTGGAAAAAAATAAGGTGACGCATTTATAAGGCAACGTATGATATTGTGGATATGCACTTACCTATCCAATTGACAAAGTGGATATCAAACCCTATGTGAAGCATCTTTTTAAACATGCATCTTTTTAAACAAGCATCTTTTTAAACATGAACACCTTTTCCAAATAATCCTAAATACTCCTATATATTGACACGCAGCATCTACACATGTAAGAAGTAGCAAGTAGCAAACAAAAAAAAGTTCTTTGAGATTACAGAAAACAGAAGAATATATCACATTGATAAGACAATCCCTGAAACAGGACGTTGTTTTGATTTGGAAAGAGAATTCACTGAATTTAAATCAGGAGTCTTAAAAATCAATGAATTTGTTGACGGTGGAGCAGCAAATGCTTCATATTTTTCGCTTCCCAGTAACCTATACTTTGGCTTCCCAGTAACCTATACTTCGGCTTCCGTAGATTTTTAGACAACCATTTTATTGGTGTAAATAAAAATGAGACATATTTTATTCATTATGACATATTTTACAAAACACCACAAGCCTTCGTTTTATTGAACACTAAAAATATACCTTATCCTTTGACCCTGCTGTCGCGCCAGATTCTCGGTATCTTATCTTCGTTATCCATTCTTTACAAAACCATTGGGAAGCTTTCTGGTGCTTTCTGACTCTTTGTTCTCTTGCACTGGAATCGCAGTATGGGAATGACTCTGCGCAAGTATTTCTATTGGATCTGTTTTCCAGCTCAAACTCCCTGAAATGGAAAACGTTCTCTTGTGCTGGAATCGCAGTATTGGGCTGTATGGGAATGACTCTGCGCAAGTATTTCTATTGGATCTGTTTTCCAGCTCAAACTCCCTGAAACGGAGAACAAGAAAATACTTATACAAAATTAATTAAATAACTTAAACGGTGATAACACTAAAGAAATGTCTGATCTAATTTCATGCTTTGAATAAGGAAGAACTAATTTATTTTTTAGATTATTGGGAAAAAGTTCCAATCTAGATATAAACAAACTGAAAATAATATTACAGCTTCTCAATATTTTGGTAGAAAAATAATGATATTAATAGTGCTAAATATTAATAATATTTAACACTTCATGTCAAATTTCATTTAGGACAAGTATACTTAAACTCTGATTATTAGTTGATTTCAAGTCTTGTTTTAAAGCATTTTTCCTTCTGTGTTTTTTTACCTTGCTTTTGATTATTACTTTAGTATTTTTCAACTTTTCTTAGCAAGTAGACCGTACATTATAGAATTGATGGGTCTCCTTCTTAAGTAGATAGGTGTCTTTTTGTAATTTTCACACAGTGTACAATGCCTCATAAGTACATCTTGAAGTTGACAAGCTATAGCTAAGAATTTTAACATCTTTGTTGCAATTCTTTGGCCTATAAGCTTGGATTGATGCTGTGTTTTATTAATATTTTCTAGCATCCTTTGTCTAACTTACTCTAGCTATACACTTAACACATTATGTTATGCCTTATTTTTTCAAAGCAATTATGCTAATGCCACTTTCTTACATAACCAATATATGTTCCATTATATTCTTACTTTCCCTTAGTAACCACAAAAATCGTAAGTCAAATGGTTGTAGGCTTTTTTATCCTAACAAATAATAAGTGTAGTATGACAAATCTTAAACACTAGCAAAGTTCATGCATTTAGTTTGCAAATAATCTAGTTTTTTGAATTCTTACTAGAGCTTGATTTACACATCACATAAAATTATTTTTGCTAGTGCTTGATTCCACATATAAACCAAAAAGACTTGAAAGCCAAATAAAATACCAAATATTCAAAAATATCTCATGTTATGATCCACGGCCATTGAAACAAAGGTGATGTAGGCATCTTCCACTTCAACAATATTCTAACTCCACATATAAACCAAAAAAACTTGAAAGCCAAATAAAATACCAAATATTCAAAAATATCTCATGTTATGATCCATAGCCATTGAAACAGAGGTGATGTAAGCATCTTCCACTTCAACAATATTTTAACAATGAAAATAGAAAACAAAAGACAACCGTTGTAGCTGATACTTTATTTAAAGACACTCAACAAAATCATAGCATAGCATTTGGAAAATTATTGAAAAAAAAAATAGATGCAAGAATTTTATTATTAGTAATTTATAAAAGGCATGGACAATGCACGTAATTGTTTCAGAGTGACTTACTAATTTTGAAAAATAGAAACGTGTAAACAGAGAGAGAAAAGGGTTTACGAACAAACATGTAAATGGCACTCTCATTTTCAAAGGACAAGAGCAGTCATTACACTAGCCTAGCCATTCCCTAATTTAAAAACAAAACAAAAAACACTGCAAAACGAGTATACTCATGATTTATCAGGTTAGATCTAATAACTTATAGACTTAATACAGTAGATAATAGACTTAATACAGTAGATAATAGCTCTTCAAATTTATGAGGTGTAATTCAGTAGATCTATATATGGTTTAGTTTTTAAGTGGATTTTAGGCATAAATTTATGGTAAGGAGTTGATAGTGGGTGTGTCCGGAATCTATTAATACATATGTTGATTTAATGAATTTCTATATGTGATATACATATGGATCTAAATGAGGATCTTAGAGTTTATCTAATAATGCATAGATCTGAGTTAAGAATGTGTAGATCTAAAGTTCAATACAATGTTTTTTATCTAGATTTTTATTTTTTCAATCGTCAAGATAAAATCTAAATCCAAATCACAATCACAATATACATATGTTACTCTACATATGAATTTCTTCTCAATAACTTACCTTCAGCTTGCAGAGGAGGAGTTCTTGTCGCAGTCCCTCATATATTCTTTGCATTCATTCTTTTCTCGGCCTTGAATGTTAGGAGAAATAATTCATCTCGCTTTATACAACTACTCTTTTTCCTAGTTGGGCATTGTTCTAAGAACATCATCAAGCTTTGCATCTTTCTCCTGATAATCAAAAAGACATACCTCAAGCTCTGCATCTTTCTCCTGATAATCAAAAAGACGTACCTCAAGCTCTGCATCTTTCTCCTGATAATCAGAAAGAGGTACCTCTTCTTCCTCTTCCCCTCTTATTTCTATTTATATCATTAGGGTTTTCTTCTGATACTTAAATATCTTTACTCTTTTTATTCGCGATTAGGGTTTTCTTCTTATACTTAATTATCTTTATTTTTTTATTCTCGATTAGGGTTTTCTTCATATACTTAATTATCTTTATTATTTTTATTCTTTATAAATATGATTGTCCACGAAACCCTATACTAGGGTGTTCTAAAACATCATGTTATTCTTATACTAGAGTGTTCTAAAAACATCATGTTAAATTTTAATTGGTGTAATTGTAAAATGCTAAATTTACAAAATTTTAAATCTATGTTGCTTAAAATATTTCTAACTAGTTTTGCACCTTTTATTTCTAATTTGTAATGGGACATAGACTTATTGGCATCATGCTCACTTCCATGTACATTTTGGCTATGCATTTACTCCCACTATAGTTGTTGACATCAAAGTTTTTATTAGAATGTTTGAGTTTTTGTCACCATGTCCTTCACCCGAGTTTTAAAGAAATTAAATTTGTCTATTAACATGTTCTTTTTCTTATAATTGATAGTTTATGCCTCTAATTAGTTCAAGGCCTATCATTTCCATCAACAAGATTTTATCATCATGCAACCACACTTTTAGAGTCCAATGGTTGGCCCTTCCACTCCTACTACCTACATGATTAATATTTGAATATTATTATGCACAATTAACTAAGTAGTTTCCCACCTACTTTGCCCAAAATAAATTTTGAATAATTCCATATCCAATTATTGATATTTAAATATTATTGTGCATTGCCAATAATAGATTTTGAATCAATTATATATCCAATGAGACTTTGTTTTTCATTATTTTGTTTTGTTTATTATTTGTTAGGTAAGAATCAAGGTTGTTAAACCTAGTCATGGAGCAATCTATTAAATTCTTGATTGTGACTTGTCTAAGTTAGCTCACTCTTCCTGAAGAAGACATACTAGTTTTTCACAGGGTTGTTAAACTTAGTCATGGAGCAAGCAATTAAACTCTTGATTATGACTTGTCTAGGTTATCTTATTCTTTCTTTTACTAAAGAATAAGAAGACATATTGGTTTTTCATATATCTTAATCTTTAAATTTTACGCTCTTGATTATGACTTGTTTGCGTTAGCCCATTCCTTCTGTCACCAAGGAATAAGAAGACACACTAGTTTTTCACATATCGTAATCTTTAAATTTAGTGTTTGCTTAGTCATTCCAATATTTCATAAAGACTTGCCTTAAATTTATCCATAGACAAAAAACAAAAATA
>APFE030853563.1:0-14768 GCA_000404065.3 Pinus taeda | reverse complement strand
ATCTCCTTTATTTGACATTTTTCATCTCTTTTAACACCCCCAAAATCAGCTAACCCTGTGTTTCCTTTAGATGGTCCGTCTATATTGACCTTTAAGAAACCATGTAAAGGAGGCTTCCAAATATTTATATCTACATTTGTTTGGCTCACACCCTTGATTATGCTATGTGGGCCTATAGATCGAAGACCCAAATGAAGTAGAACACACACATCTTGGGGCAGAGGAGGGTCCCTGAAAAGTTTCCTCAATAAGCTTCTGACTGTGTCTTTGAGTTTCCTTAAAATTTGGTCAATTATGTGTTGGGGCTTGCTTGATTTGTTCTTGAAGATCCGACTATTGCATTCTTTCCAAACATCCCAGATGACAAAGCTTGAAACTAGGGTCTAGGCTTTACGAATGATTTCATTCCCTGAGAAGTTTTTCCTCCAATTCTTCAAAGTGTTAGAAATGTTGAATCTATCCCTATCAGTATGCCTAAATATTGAGGCCACCCACTCCCACATGGTGGAGGTTAAAGAGAATAGGTTGAGAAGGTGATCCAATGTCTCCTCTTGTGAGCCACAAAGGTAACATTTGTATGGTCCAGTGAAGCCTTATTTTAGGAGATTCTCCAGAGTTAAAATTTTCCTATGATGAATTAGCCAAATAAATAGCTTTATTTTCATCGAGTGGGGGCTCTGCCAAATATTCTTCCAAACTTGATCAGGGTTTAGGTAGTTAAATCCTGTTACTACCTGTTCAGCTTCTTTGAGGTTAAAGTTTCCTTCGGTGTTCTTTCCCCATCTTACTTGGACACGCAAGGAGGATACCAAAATCTTCCTATGCTCTAGATCCTGAGCAAGAGAGTGTACTAGGGCCTTCAAGGGGCTCTCTTCACTGTGGCCTAGATCCTTCCAAATTCTCCATTTTCCATTGTTCCTTACATGGTCCCAGAAGTCATTACCATAAGTAGACCTTTGTTGTCTGTGTCATTCTTGAGAGCTACTAATTCATATTTATACAGGTTGGGTTCCTGTTGTGAGTTATCGTCCTTAAATCATGCTAGGTTCCCAGCTCAAATCTCCCAGAAACTATGTTGCTGAACAATATCTTTATTTTCCCAGGCAAGGTTCCAAATATGGGAGCCCTTAATATGCCCTGACATTCTAATGTGATCCTTCACCTACCAATTCTTGACATATTTTTGTTTCCAAAGCTTAGCCCAGGGAGTTTCTGATTTCTTGATCCACCTCCACTAGATTTTAGCTCCCAAAACTCTGCTAAGGGTTCCAAGATCATGAAGCCCCAAGGCACCATGGACCTTGCATTTACAGATCTCGTCCTAGGCTACTGAAGCCCATTTCTTTTTCTCTTCTCGTCTGCCCCATAGAAAATATTTTTATATGCTCCTGATTTGTTTCTTAATTCCTTTAGCAGCAGGAAGATCTAAGAACATGAACATGGGAATTGCTTGCAGGAAAGACTATGTGAGCACAAATAAAAGAACTCAATGATCCTAATAGAAGATTTAGTAGGAGAAAAACTCTACCCTTTGTCACATTGTACTAACGAAAGCAAGAGAATAAGAAAATGAATCTTGAAATTGGCTTGAGACTGAAGATGTAGACATTTTTCCTAGAGAGAATAAATATTCTATAGATGATCTATTAGAAGCCATATAGGAGACACTGCATCGGGTTTTGTTGGTATTACAAAACTTGGACCTGAAAATGAAATCCTATAGAGAATTATAAAAGGAAAATAACATCTAAGCCACTATATGGGCTGTCATAGTCATCAATTCGGTTTAGCCCAAGTAGTTTTGTGATGGATTATTATTCTCCCCACCTAAGTCCTATTTCCATATGTGGTGTGTCAAGTTGATAATGAGTATATTTTTGCGAAGGATTTGAATCTTTTTTAAGCTAGCCATCTATGTTGAAGAATCTTAGATTTTCCTTGGGAACCATCCTCAAAATAGGTTGGGTGGGGGGTGGAAGTTCCCTACCAAATGTGACTTGAAAAAAACTTAATGTAAAAAATTAAGTGTAGCTTTCGAACAACTCCAATGGAATTCAATAGAAAATATTTTAATTATGTTGACTCCAATGGGAAGATTCCTGGAGTTTTGTCACGTAAAAACATTCCTCCTCAATAATGGTGGGCATAGTTTTAACCCATATCATTTATTTAGAAGCTCAAATAATGATTCAAGAGCCACTCCTCAATATGCTAGTGGCCCTAAACCCTAAACCCTACACCGTAAGAATTTTATAAGATTTTAAACCCTAAACCCTAATCATTTTAGAACATTTTAACAAGCCTTTTGTAATATTTTTAGGTGTTTATGAAAATCATTTACTAAAGTGTTGTAACCCTAAAACTTAAACCTTAAACCCTAAAAATTTTATCACATTTTAAACCCAAACACGAAACCCTAAGCATTTTATAACATGTTAACAAGTTTTTTGTAGCTTTTCTTATGTGTTTATTAAAATCATTTACTAAAGTGTTATAAAACCTAAATAATAAACATAAAACCATAACCATTTTTTAACATTTTAAACCCTAAATCCTAAACCATAAACCCTAAGAATTTTATAACATTCTAACAAGCATTTTGTAACTCTTTCTTAAGTGTTTATTAAAATCATTCACTAAAATGTTATCAAACCTAAACCCTAATCACTAATAATTTTATAAAATTTTAAACCCTAAACCCTAAGAATTTTATAACATTTTAAACCCTAAACTCTAAACATTATATCTTAAGCATGTTATAACATTTTAAGAAGAGGTTTGCAACTTTTCTTTTAAGTTATTATTAAATTAATTTACTAAATTGTTAGAAACACTAATCCCTAAAAGCTAAACTCTAATACATAGACCCTACACCGTAAGCATTTTATAACATTTTAAGCCCTAAGCCCTAAGAGTTTTATAACATTTTAACAAGCGTTTTAATTTTTTTAAGTGTTTAATAAAATAGCCCTAAGGCTAATAGCATTGAAATTTCATATGACTCTAATAGATCCACTAATTAAGTTTGCAAGCTCTGCAAAATTATTAGCCAACTATTCATTTATATCAACTCTAACAGATGTATCCACCCCGTCAAGTAATATTTCATCATTTTTACATCATATTATATAATATTACAACATATTACATCATCAATATACCAAAGAGAGAAGAAAAATTCAAAGTGACAGCAAACTTCCTGAGTTTCTAGGCAAAATTGGCAAAATTTTGCCTGATGCGCAATGCCCTGAGCTTGATGGCATCAAATTCTCATACGACTGTAATAGATCCACTAATAAAGTTGGAAAGCTCTACCTATATAATTTCTAGAACAATTGGAATTTTTGGATAAGGAGTCCATTTTCTCCTACAAAAATCATTTCTCCCAAGACAGGTTCCTATGGGTCCAAAAAGTGGTAGAGAGGGCATTTTTAGGTATTGTTTGCCCTTTAGGTGACCCAAATCTCCTCCAAAACTTATGAAACTTTCTGGATTTCACTATGTTTCCATGAGGAATCGAAAAATGTAAGCCATTTTGCAAAATTATTAGCCAAGTCAATGCGCAACGCACAAGTGAAAACTCATGTGTTTTGCATTTAAAAATCGTGAAATGACGAAATTTTCTCAAAATTGCTTCAAAATTGGTAAGAGGCAAGCTTATTAATTTCTTTTCTGAGCCAAGGAAGCTTCACCCAAAATTTTAAGTTTGTCTTGTTCCTTTTTGGTTGTCAAGGCTCTCTTTAACATAGCTTTTAGGCCATTTATCCTTGTCTTGCAAATTCTATTCTGAGCTAAGTAATGATAAGCCATGTAGTGCAACATTTTCTTCTTCTTGTTAGCCTTATCAATCATCTTCTCAAGGTGGATATTCACACTTTCCAACCATGATTCTTGGTCATCCTCAATTTCTTTCTCAAGTGATGTCATATTTATTTTCCTTCTTTTTGCCACTTTCTGGTTTTCTCTAATTGTTTGCAGCTCCAATATTGCATGTTTGTCCTCAAGTTGCTTCTTCTCTTGCTCAAGAAAGTTAATGATCCATTTGGCCCTCTCTAGGTCAAGTGATAAGGCTTGGATTTCAGCCTCCTTCTCTTTGATGATCACATCCTTGAGTCTTGAGCTTTGAGAACCCAAATCAATTTCATCTTCCTCAACCAAAATAAAATCTTTGTTTTTCCCTTCAGTAGGACCTTCATCATGCACTTATTGCTTTCCTTTGTGTTTGACCTGTACCTGTTCAGTTGAAGAAGAAGGCAAAGCCCCTTTCACCCTAGGTGAAGATAGCATTTTCCTATGATCTAGTGAAGAAAACAAGACCCCTTCCACCCTTGGTGGAGATAGCACTCGTTTGGTAACTGCAAAAAACCTCCTAGTGCCTTTCTCATAAGTTACAAACACAGGAATACGAGCCTCATCAGTTTTTCTTTCAGGCTCTTTTTGTTGCCCGGAAGGTTCACCTTCCTCTTCAGGATCTACAAAAATTTGAGGCCCCTTGAATATTTCATGGGAAATGAAATTTTCCCATGACACTCCCAACTGCGTGAGCTAATGCAAAACAACAATTTTGATGACAACAAAGTGATAAATACTATTGAGCTGCTTTGGGTATGGTTTTCTTTTTACAATCACAATCATCCTCTTTGTGTTTTTGCACATGAAATATGGAATACTCATCATTCTGACCCTGGTGAAGTGCATAAGTAATCTGATATGGTAGCCATAATGTCTAGCGAACCTACCCTCACATGTGAACTATTTGATGATAAGTTTCATAAGTGGAACATACCGGTCCTCCAAGAACTTGAAAGGAAACACCCTACTTAGTTTACCATGATATTTGGCCTTAATATATGGTTCATAATCCTTCTTTTTGATACTATGCCTTTTATTCCACTTTTCCCCTACATCTGGCATTCTAGTGGCTTCTGCAATAATAGCTGGTGAAAGAGTGAAATTGATCCCGGCAAGGTTCACCACATTATTCTCCATGTTTATGAAAAATTTCATTGCCAACTCATGATGGTATTTAACCCTCTCAACCATCTCACAGAACTAAAAGCAAGACTAGTATCTGAAACATGTGGTAGCAAGAGGGCAAGCAAGGAGTTCAATCATGCTAATAGGTTCCTCTCTAATAATTTTTCCACCCTTGTGAGGTTTCCTAAGCTATACATTTCTTTCTCTTGAGCTGTCACTAAGTGTTTCCTCTTCATAACTTGATTCAATTCTTCTTTTCATGGTGCTTGTCTTAGGGAAGTGATGCGATGATGTTATGGTGGAAAATGATAATGGGGGAGGACAAGAGAGATGAGTATGAAGAGATTTTACCAATGTGAAATGGAGTTGGGGAATGAAGTGAGTGAGTTTCCTTAGGGGATTGGGATATGGAAAACGAAATTAATTAATTAATTTGTGGCAATGAAGTATAGAAAAGGGGAAAATGATGTGGGTTTTGGTTACAGAGTGAAAGCTTTACAATGAAATGGAAATTGATGAAGACAAGCTAGGGTTTGAGTTTCAAGATGCAAACATTATGAAGAAAACATGTAGGAGATCAAATTCAGCTCAAGAACAATGATAACATACTTGTAGGAGAGAAATGCAACATTTTTTAGGGGTTTTGGGTGATTTGGAATGTTTTGGCATCTTCTTGACTGATGCGCAGCACACTGGTCCCAATGCGTAATGCCCTTGTAAATTTACACTTGCACAAACCCACTGATGCGCAGCGCCAGTCTTATGCACAACGCACTACCTTTGATGCACAACGTCAAGAAGATTTGCTAGAAAAACAAAGTTTTCACCTTCTTTTGTCCAATTTTCCTCCAAATCGTGATTTTAGCTCTTCATGGATGTCTTGCACAATGAAATAGATGACTAGTATGTTTTCGCTTTATATATGGATGCCTTTTAATTTTTCCTTATTTCAAACCCACATTTATAATGTCAAAGTCGCTTTTGCTCATAAACTCCGTTTTTCATTTGAATTGGCTTTTCTTGATCATTTGATGAACTTGTATTGATGCTTTTGTTTCTTGTAGTGGCTGGAGTTGGCAAGGTGACCAAGGGTAGTGGCTGGAACTTATTACATATAGAAAACACTTTAAATTACATAAAATTTGTACATAGAAATAAAAAAACTCTGTTTTCACCTTAAAATAGAGTTTTGAGGTAAAAACCATTTATTGGGTCATATCATTAGTAAATTTATGATCTTATGAACTTATAAAACCTCCTCATGTGCCTGCTGACCTTTTATTGTGTTTTGGATTACCATGGTGGAAAACCCTAGATCTAGTGAGACTAAAAACCCTAAAATTGATATTGGTAATTGAAATGAGACAAAATGACAGTAAATGGCCTAAACATGTGAAAGCATGCTAGCAGGTAAATTCCATGAGGGAAATTGATAATGAACCACTACCATCAGTTGATCCATGACCTAATGGAATGTAGGTGATCCGATGGGACACCTAATATGCATGCAAAAAGAGAAATTTGATCACCGATGGAGGGATGAAGATACAGACACTAACACGGGCTAAGGGTTATTCCTTATAGATTTGTTTCATAGTTTTATGGGTGATTTGGCATGCTCATTAGGTATATTACTATTGATTTCTACATTTTGTTCTCAAATTTACCATTCATAGACACTCATATATGACATCTACTAATGTTTATGTACCATAGATCCTAACTATCAATGTTTGAGTTAATCCCTTGGTGTTTCAAGGTTACTATTACCTTGTTGTTTCATTGATTTTGTTCATATTTTTTTACATTTCTATGTAAGTTAGGGTTTGTTAACCCACTTGTTGTGCATTTTCCCTCTATGTTTCACTTTGATTCCTGGCTAAAACTGTCTAGGATTCTAACCGTGGCACCCCTTATCCAGTTTAAATCCATTTGAGCCGAGATAGTAGAGGCATATGTTGAATGTGCAAACTTGTTCCATTAGGTCAGCTAGTGGGATTTACTTCAGTTGTTTCAGAGTTGAAGTAAAGGGATTATCAAGGTTTTTCCTCTTCTTTTGATATGAATAAAGCTCGAGTGGGTGATATAGAGATGGATGCAAATATTGATTTCATTGCAGCAACTACTCATCTTCCCTTTGAGAGAGAGAAATGGTCTAAAAATTGTGCAGTGTGTGACATTCCCTCGAAGCAACTTACAGTTATTTATGTTTGTGGATATCATGAGAAAGGTATGTTGATTTCCTATCTGAAATATAAATGGTGTAGTTTAGTGCTTTTGTTGCATTTTATGTTACTTATGAAGAGTGAAATATTATGGTTTTTATTTATAACAAAAGGTCCTTAATGGCATTTCTCATATATAAACATAATTTTCCCCTTTATCTATATAAGTTCCAAACTAAAATGTCCTGCAAATACCAGTCACATCACAAGAACTCTGAATGATCACTTTTTCATCACAATTTAACCTTTATTCTAGTTAGACACCATTTGGGTGCATAAGCCTTCGTTTCACAGTCGTTTTCAATAACCATATCATCATTAAGTATAGAATGATTGTGAATAATTAGTTCATGAAGAAAATCCCTGTGCTTCAAATGATAATAATGTCAAAACTCTCAAACCTACTAGTGTTCACTGAGCTAGAAGCATGAACAAGTGTACTATTGTCTGACATATGGAATGAAAATAGGAATTTAAGGATGAAAGAGAAGTGAAACCCTCCAGGGTAAGTCTTTGGGCCTAAATTTTACCTAAAGAATCTACACATGAAGAAGAGATCAATCAATCATAACGAAGCCCTCAATCTAAAGTTAAGATTAAACAAATTCAGAGGAAAATTTCGGGAAAAAGGCAAAACATACAATTAAGTAGTCCTAGAAATGATGAGTTTTTCCACATTGAGGCTCATCCTAAAATCTTGCCAAAAAGAGATAGCCCACGGGTCCAAGATAATTTTGGATTTTTGTGTTGATGTAAATTGTTGTGATGACAGTCCTCGAATCAGAATCCATTCAAATGACGATAATTTAAGAACATGTATTGGTACTAGCAATACTTTCTCATTGTCCCATGTCTTAAAAAGTGTATTAGTCAACTTTTCCATGAAAATAAGAAACTCAACACTTCAATTCAAGCTAAGGAAAGACACAGGAAACATGAATCTACGAGTACTAAAAATAAATATCAGTCTAGAGATATACATATTATTATCAGGTCATCGATGGTCAAAGTAGTTATATCCTTTGAAGAATATGGTTCCGATCATGACTTTGTTTTTTTCTATTATTGATATTTTTCAGTTTTAAGGTATGTGTCTATTTTATTTATTTTACTATATTTAAAAAAGGGGGAAAATACAAAATCCATGATCTTGTACCAACCCTATCTTGTTGTCCAAATAAATGTCTAATTTAAGTTTTGTTGGTTGTAACAAGTCCTCCATATTCACTAGATGATGATCTTAGATTTCATAATGGATGATAACTAAGGTATAAGGGAGAGGAGTCATAAAGAAGAAATCTAGGTCATAAAGGAGAGAATTCATGCCCTAAATGATTACATTGTGCATTTTCTTATTAAATTCATATGCATGTTTGTTTGAGAATATTCTTCTCACACTTTTAATTTAATTATTAACAATTATTAGGTGAATGTTAGAGATTTAACCTCCATGGAATATGCTAGAAAAGTCATAGTAGTATTCACATACCAACGGTTAAGATATATCTCCAAGTCAATTATGCTATTTTAATTAATTGATGCCGAATTGTTTAATTATAGAAAACATCATATCAACATATATCATATTGGACATGTGGTATTGATAAGCCATCCTATTGGCCCATGCTATTGTAAGAAGAGATATTTACTTGAGTTAAGAATTTCCATGGTAATGTGGGCATATAAATTTAAAATAAATTTATAATTTAGTTAAATTTTATGATTATTTTCATCTTGGTAATGTGAGATGTATGGATTAATCCATATAGAAGTCATTTAATCTATATGGTTGCACTAGTTAAAATAGAAAAAAACTGCTAAAATTTCTTATTATGGGGAGTGTAGTCATGTTGAGTTGTTTCTTGTTATACGGTACTGATGTGAAACACAACATCAACCATAGTGGACATGCATAACATGCAAATATACTTGTATATGTCAAGTACATGATCTATATATAGTGAAATGGAATAATATTTTAAAACATATAGTGCTCTAGAATAAATTATACTTTTTTGAAAATAAAAGGATGCAAGATTGGAGAAAAGTTTTCTCCAAGGAATACATTCTCTAAACTAAGAATTTTCTTTGTGGTCTTCTAGGATAAACTTTTAATTCTTCAATATTGTATAAAAACTAAAACGAAATTAAAAAATTATATCTAAAATTACAACCACAAAAAAAGACCAAGACAAAGTAAGAAGGAAAAAAGAATCAAAATTCTTTCTACACTTTAAATCATACAAAGAAAAGTGTTCATGTTATTTGGGAAGACTCTATACTAAAAAAAATTAAACACACAAATCCATATCATTAACAAACGTGGTAAACACCTGAGTATTCACTGTAAAATGTATCTTCAAATATATAAACCCTTTAGTATTAATGTAGCTTCAAAATATTCAAAATTCTATTTAAAATATCAATATTAAAGAAAATAACACACTTTTAATAGAAATTTAGGTAATAGAACAATTATGTTAATTAAAGGACTAGTGTATGTTAATACATCTCACAATGGTAAAATTTTAAAAATTATGAAATAAACTGTTTTATTATTATTATTATTATTATTATTATTATTATTAGTATTGTTATTATTATTATTATAAGTTAAGAATATATCTATTTCAGAAAGTATGGAAGAGGATTTTTATCAATGAATATTTATATCTACGTTACATAGAGTTTCTTAATCTATAAATAGGGAAAGCTACAATACCATGGGCCAGAGTCATGGCTTCTCAATATCACATGCCGAAAAAACCATAGCTCATTAAATATGAAACTTCATCGTATGATATTTTGTTAATTAATCAATTTGATTAAAATGATAAAAAGAGCATAACTACCTTGCACATAAACCTGAGTCATTGAGTCGCATATACCACTAAAAAAGTCATAGAATATTTAAAATAAATTTATAATTTAGTTATATTTTGTGATTATTTTTATCTTGGTAATGTGATATGTATAATGGGGTAAGATTTTTTATGCTTATCATGGATTAATGTGTATACAAGTCATTTAATTTATATGGTTGCACTAGTTAAAAAGGAAAAATACTGCTAAAAGTTCTTATTATGGGGGGTGTAGTCTTGTTGAGTTGTTTCTTGTTATCTAGTACTGATGTGAAATACAACATCAACCATGAGTAAAGAAAATGTAACGTTTTGATATTTTTAGTTGACATCACCTTATGTATAAATACAAAGTTGTTCTCAAAATGAAAATGAATCTACTCTATAGTGGATATGCATAGCATGCAAATATATTTGTATATGTCAAGTACATAAGCTATGGTATAGCGAAATAAAATAATCTTTTAAATCATATAGTGCTCTAGAATAAATTATAGCTTTTTTGAAAATACAAGGATGCAAGATTGGAGAAAAATTTTCTCTAAAGAATACATTCTTTAAACTAAGAATTTTCTTTCTAGTCTTCTAGGATAAACTTTTAATTGTTCAATATTGTATAAAAAAAATAAAAATAAAAATTAACATAATATGTCTAAAATTACAACCACAAAAAAAGAGAAAGAGAAAGTAAGAAGCAAAAAAAAATCAAAATTATTTATACACTTTAAACTATACAAAGCAAAGTGTGCATGTTATTTGAGAAGAATCTATACTAAAAAAATTTAAACACAGAAATCCAATAACCAAAATAAGATAACTTATCTCACTATCCTTATCATTAACAAAAGTGGTAAACACCGGAGTATTCACTATAAACTGTATTTTCAAATATTTAAAACCTTTAATATTAATGTAGCTTTAAAATATTTAAAATGTATTTAAATTATCAATATTAAAAAAAATAACAAACTTTTATTAGAAGTTTAGGTAATAGAACAATTATATTAATTAAATGACTAGTGTATGTTAATACATCTCATAATGGTAATATTTAAAAAATCATGAAATTAGCTATTTTATTATTATTATTACGATTATGATTATAAGTTAAGCATATATTTATTTCAGAAAGCACCAAAGAGGATTTTTATCAATGAATATTTATATCCACTTTATTAAGGAGTTTCTTAATCTATAAATAGGGAATGCTACGATACCATGGGCCAGAGTCATGGCTTCTCAATATCACATGGCGAAAAAACCATAACTCATTAAATATGAAACTTGCTCATATGATATTTTGTTAATTAATGAGTTTCATTAAAACAATAAAAAGAGCATAACTACCTTGCACATAAATTTGAGTCCTTGAGTTGCATATACCACTAAAAAGGCCATAGAACATTTAATGGTCTTACCATAAATCTAATAGTACTTAATAATTAAATTAAATTTTAGGAATCCCTATTCTATTTTAAAAGAAACATATTTATCGATCTAATTAATTTTGACTTCATCTTAACTTTGAGTTATCAATAACATTTGAAAGAATAAATATATAATTTGATATAAAAAACTTGTTATTTTCAAATTAAAAAATGCATATAAAACTTAAGAGTAAATCTATTACCATTGAAACCTAATTAAAGACATGTAAAAAATATAGTGAAACCTAAATGAAAATATGCTATATATATTATTGAATACATAAAAATGAAAGAAATAGATAAATATAACTAGTTATCTTCGGTCACTTATAATAATTTTGAAAAAATATTAATTATTGATAGTAAAAAGCACAAAAAAACTTAAACTAACCTATATTACATAACGTATTTCATGTAAAGTATAATATTCAATAAAAAGAATTGATTTTCAATTGGAAAATAAATAAAATTTAAAAAAAATAATTTGAATATATTAATATCGAGGCTAAATGAAGACGGTCAATTATATTGAATGCATTACGAGAGAAATTGAAAAATATAACGAGCTGTCAATTACATTGAATGCGTTAACACACAAATAGAAAAACGTCTCAATACGAAATAGTTAATCATGTAATATCAATTGAATTGCTAGCAGCTAGAAGAAGTGGGCCAAAATTACAGAGAAAGGCGTAGGCCAATATTACAGAATGTACTATTTACCGAAAATTAAAATTCAAGCATAACATTCCAAATTTGCACGGACACGTATACATGACGTGGTTCTGTAGAGAATTTCTTGAAAAGCATTTCTTGAAAATAAAACCCAAACTCTTTGTACGAAAATTTCAAGAAAAGCATCTCACGCTTTTTTCAGGTAAACCTTGCTTTAACGGATCACAGCTTTCTTGACATATGAGCGATCGTCGGGAATCTTTACGTCGTTTTGAAATAGATTATGTTCTTGTGGGTTGCATTTATATGGGAACGAATACAAATGATAAATAGAACGGAATCTGGATTCGCAGCAATTGTATCAAATCCGCCACTCACAAACACTCCTATATGACAACGTTAATCCCTTGTGGCGTATCTATCTGAGGGATTCGACTCTCCATCACACGTAAATGATTATGGTATACCTGAATGAATGACAGAGAAATTTCATTAACATAGCTCATTTCTGTAGATTGAATTAAAGTGTTTTCCTATGTGTCTAGTTGTTTTCTTGGATTTTTTAATAAGATCGTCTGCATAGATCATCAATCATTCCAAAGAAATCGAAATCGAGATCGAGGCAATGTGTTTAATGATTAGGCTTCTCATGCATATATGCATATGAACCTTTGGGTTGAGTTTCATTTCTGACCCTGATTTCTTTCTTGACAGCGTCAGTTCATCATTAAAAGACAGGCTGGATGTTACACCATACTAATTCCTAAATATTTTTAAAAGGTGCGGAAATCTCCACAAGGTTCTCGGAATGGAGATTTAAGAAGACTGTGCTGGGTGGTGTTGACTTTACTAATGGCTTTCAAAATATAATGAAATCTCCACAATTTTATGTTCGAGAGAAGGAAATTGAAAAATATTATGCTTCCTCCACAACAATATTATGTGCAGATGGTTATGAAACTAGTAATCAACAAAATCCAATTGACTCGACGGAGTCGTAACTTCCATTCGCAATCCCTCCTGTCATAGGTGATGACCATCTTAGAAGATGCCAACTGTGGCCACTGGGAGCGTTTTTCTGGACAATAAATTCCTCAGAGCCTGCAGTCCATGTTGTTGTGAACTCATCTGTAAGAGGTATCTGGGTGGTGGCCACTCGGAGCGGTAAAGTAGGTCACATTGAAGATGGGAGCGGGGTCTCTGACTGGATATGGATTTGGACTCACTCCCTCCGATCAATCTGAATTTTCTGAATCTGTTCAATTTGAAAGCCAAGGGAGGGACACATCCTCCATCATATCATTTGGCTTGCAGGTAAATTTATTTTCCAACTCTTTGATTCGATCACTCTGACTATAGGTTACAGATAATCATTTAATTTCATTGATATAGCTCCATTATGTTTGTTTTTTAGCGCTTATTTTCTTATTTTAAAATTGAATTGCAATGGATTTTTGCTTTGATTTTCTTTGTTTTTAAAATTAAATCCCAAAGCCTCTGCATCCATGGATCCCTCGAGAGAAACACGGACGACCTGCCAGTCTGGTTGTTGGACCATCTCATCTCCGTGGCAGAAGATTCCAACAATGGTCGAAGATGCCATTGCGAGGGTTTTTCTGGAGAAGAAATTTATCAGAGCGTGTGGATTCATCTATGAGAGGAAAGCATTTCTTCACTTGCGGGGCCTTATAAAATCAATTTCCATTTTATCATAAATTTGTTAGCCTGTTTTGTTTAATAAAAATAATGTTCAGATAGTCGTGCATTTCTTTATTTTCATGTATCACAGTTCATTAAAATAATTTATAATTGATAGTGATCCTTGTGATGATAAGGAATTTATTTATTTTTGTTGTATTTTCATCTTTTTTATTAGGGAGAAAAGACACCAATACTAGAATGACAGAAAAGGGATTCAATAGAATGACACCAGTAACCTACATTAACATTATGTTCTGTGTTGGGTCTTCTCTCCTAATTGTTTTTGCTTTCTTTCACCCTTACAATTTCAATATATATATATGGAGTTTTACAATTTCAATATATATATATGGAGTTGATGCTATATTGTCAAACAACTTAACAAAAGAAAATCTACATCCTTCTCTAACAAGGGTAGCCTTTCCCATGCCACCAAACTCAGGCAATATTAGTGCTGCAACATTCTTTTACCTGCCCAATAAAATAATATTTGAATTGTTTATTTATATTTGTGTTTGTATAATTATTTATTGATTTGAAATTATATAACAATGAAAAGAATATTTTTGTGAATTTAATTTGTTTATTTACAACTAAATGTTAACAATGTGAAAGGATATCTATGTATTATTTTATTACATGTAATTATTTGTCATTTGTAAATTGGATGATATAAAATAATTTATTCGTGAGTAGAATTGCTTTATTTTTATAAGATATGTGAAATGGATGTGTTTGACTATTTAAATGTGAAAAGAGGCTTAATTATTTTTTCCAATGTACCCTTAAACTATATTCTTTTATAATATGATATATTTGTTAGATGACATGACATTGATATTTATGTATAGACATTGCTTTCTATTTGTAATGATATGTATATGTTGGTGTATTTTATGTGC
>APFE030853562.1:0-17166 GCA_000404065.3 Pinus taeda | reverse complement strand
CAGAGGTAAGAAGCACTTATTGGGTCATGTACCAGCACAAGAATTCCACAGTCACTCTTCAAACATTACACACAGTAAACAATTCATTCTCCAAGCTCGTAAGCAGTCTTTGATTATAGAAATTATCAGATATACAGTGTGAGTCTCTGCTTAAGCAAAACATCCAACCAACAAAAACCAACCCTCATTACATTGTTCATGGCTGTCTTTATAGGTAAAATATCCAAAAGTATTTATTACAGCTGACCTAAATAGGTCTGCGGGAAAAGATTTTAAATCTAAACTTGTGCTGAAATTAAATGCAAATAAAATATCTATTGAACTTCGCCAAAAGCAGCTGGATCAAAAAGAGTTAATGTAGTGTCCTCTGTGACTTGGTGCATTGCTTTTGCAATAACTGGGCTTTGAGCTTTGGTCCACTGATCTTATGTGAGTTTTAATTTGCAGTCACTGTGATGATGAGCTTTGAATGGTTCCTTAACTGCTTCTTGACTTTTAAGGATTTATTTTAATGATTTATTCACCTCGAGCCCTGAGAAAACCTTCACTGATACACTTCGCCACAACACTGATACACTTTGCCGCTACGTGATCTGCTCTGGCATGAATTTTGGCTTCACATTTGCTCTGATCCTCTTTAATGCCTGAATCGGGCCTCTCTCTTTATGCTGATATGCTAAAAACCATTAAATCGGGCCTTTTCTGCCATTTTAGGCACAAAAACGGCTGAGGAATCAAAAGATTCCCCAATTTGGTGCGCTAATCGCGCATCAAAAACTGCCTCAAAATTTGAATCTGGGCCTCCTAAGATGCATTTTCGCGCTTGCGCGCCTTTCTTTGGCGGATGACGTCAGCGATGGGTCCTGGTATGGTGGATGACGTCAGCGGGGTGTCATGGCAGGGTGACGTGGCAGGGCATTAGATGGTGTGGTGCCTGATATGTTTTTGCGATGCGATAGAGATAATTGAAATGTTGCGATTTGCGATGAATTTGCAGTGAAACATGTCTTAATGATAAATCATGTTTTAAACGAAATATATGAATAAATGGAGGCATGCGGTGAGGAAGTATTTGTGATGCGATATGCTCTCTTGATGCGATGGCAATGTCGCATCGAACCAAAAGGAAGCGACATGCATTTCGGGAACATGACTCTTGCGACCACCGATTGCTGACTTGTGATATCGCATCAGCTAAAGGGGAAGGGGCATATATATGTGGCATATAGTATTGCGATACGCCGATTGCGAAATGGCATAGGCGGAGCATCCATCGGGGAGAACCAAAAAACGAGCAACATTACCTTTGAGACCTCCGACTGCGATATCGCGTCGGAGGGGGTCCAAAGGGATCGGAAGAGTGTTAAGGCAGTCGGCAAGGGTTATTGTGATCGGAAGAAGGGTATATATGCTTTCGAAGAGTATTTGAGGCCTCAGAAGAGGTCCGATAACCTGAAAAGAGTTCATGCTTTGGAAGGAGTCCATTGCATTGGAAGATGGTTTTAAAGGGGCAAAATGAGGGTTCTTGCTATGTTTCAGGCAATCTTAGTAATTCCCAAGTGTACTTATGGTTATTTTTCAACCAGGGGGAGGGGATAAGTATATAGGCGAGTTATTAACATTGTTTTAGTAGGGGGAAGGGGAGATAGATAGGGAGTTACATAAAAGAGTTAGAAATTAATATGATAATGACAAGAAAACACCAAGTTTTAGAGACCTTAGGCTTAACAGGGGAGATAGAACTTTGTAGAGGACATATGAACACTCCTTAAGTAAAGCAGATCTTTACCAAGGCAGTTGATATGAAAAATGATGAGTCTGATAGGTATCAAGCAGATCTTGACCTCTTTAGGGGAAGTTAGTGAGTGATTTGGGAAATAAGAAGAGGGGGAGTTAGACATGCCTCGCTTGAGTCCTTCAAATGGAAACTGCCTGATAATTGTGACTTGAACATATATGACCCTTGAAAACATGAAATTGATCACAAATCAACATTCTGCAACCTCAAAAATACCTACCCAGCCTACTTACCTAGCATTTTTTCTTCTTTTTGGTTTGGGTGCACATAGACTTGCAGACCCAACTTTTCAACTTTTACTTTTTCTGTCCTCCTATCTACATCTACACTTATTTCATCCAGGGGCTCAAATTAAGCTGTTGAGCACCCTTGCTTCTCTACCTGTCTAAGAATTTTCCAAGATTAAGCTGTTTGGATAGATATTCATTCTCTATATTCTAAAACAGGAAATTGAAACCTAGGGAGACCAAGATTGAACTGTTTGGATCTCCCTTTAGCCGAAAATTCTTCAAAAATGGAATAGTGCATCAAAATTGGAACACAGAAGTGGCACTTGAACTAGCACATTCTCATGGCATCCTTCTTTGGCTTCTGTCGCAAATATGGAACATTGCAGCACGCAAAGAATGACATATTTGGCATGTAAAAATGTCAATCATGAAAGATGATTAACCTGCTGCAGCAGGAGGTTAACAGAAATGAAAAGTATATAATCATAGAAAGGGAAGGGAAGGGAAAAAGGAAGGGGATTTAATTACTTATTTGATTCTAGCCCAAGAGACATAATCTTTAAATGTTAGACATTTGTGTGAAACCAAACAATTGACAATAGAATCTAGAAGTTCTCAGGCCTTAGTATCCCCTGCAAACTTGATTGATACTATGTATTCTTCTATTTTTAAAATAAAAGCATTTGCCTCAGCTGGATTTTTGTCCAACAGACCTTCAAATTTATACATTTCCCATGTGAGACAGTGGTGAATATTATGTGGAAATTAATGAAGTGTGCACATGGGTGCCTTCTTTTCAGGGGGATCTTGTGATGCTCCATAGTTCTCAGTAAATTGAAGGATAATCATTTGGGTGTTACACTTGGTTCCCAGTGTTCTAACTAGCAATGGATTCTAGAAGTAAACACACATTGAATCTACATACAGCCTGGCAATGACATTGTTTAGAGCATTCAAAGAAACATCAACCTCACCATTCTAGAAGGAATCACCAAAGACATTTTCAGTATCTGGGATGACATGATTCTCCATTGCTTGAACTTGCAAATGTGGGTTGACTTCATTGGATGTTGATGTTGCCACTCTTGACATTTCTTGCATAATATTCCAATCCCAAAAGAGGAATTGTCTACAAAGATTTCTCATCTCAATAATGTCATCATATGTTATAGTATGCTTTCCCTGGCTCCCATGAGTCTAAGTTCTTTAGAAGCTCACATCCCAGAGCACCATCCCCCACAACAAATATTTTTCATCTTCCAACTTTTTATGCACCTTTTTTCCATGCTTTCCCTGGCTCCCATGAGTCTAAGTTCTTTAGAAGCTCACATCCCAGAGCACCATCCCCCACAACAAATAATTTTTCATCTTCCAACTTTTTATGCACCTTTTTTCCAAATACAGAAATCTAAGCATCATAACGACTATTCAAAGGTCTCACATCCTTTGGCCCAAGGGTTTATATAGGAAGAGATTCCAATGAATCGAAGTAGAAGAAAGACACAAGTAGGAATATAGAAATTTATATTAGACAGTAAATAATTGAGTTTTCTTCTACCTTGCCCTTCCTGGCCAAGGGTACACTTCCATTTAAATTTAAAAGAAATACATAAAAAGAGTAAGTAGGGTGCCAAGGAAATAAAACTTGCAATATTGATGAAATTTTTCATAACAAGATTTTACAACCTCCTGCCCAACGATTCCACCAAACATAGCTTCCATGGGATTCAACACTTGATGGGAACCACTTGCAAAATGTTTGAATACATTTACAAAAAATTTTGATGTAAGGAAAAAATTTATTTATATGATTTCTAATAACAATACATAAACAACAAACTTGGAGAAGACTACTACTAGTAATTGAAGTTGGTCCATTTACTCTCTTCAAGAAACAACGGAGGAAGGAGAGAATTGGGACAATCAGGCATGTAAAAAAATATCAACAACGAAATCATTCCCTGAAGACTTGTATGCAAAGGTTTACTCTCACATGATTATAACACCTTTTAGAAGATATTTCAACAGTTATTGGGATGTCAGCTTCATTTCGCTACTGCCTTTAATTTGCAAATGAATAAATGGGTAGATCAAAGTAATAAATTGCAGTTTGGTACAAGCCCTATGTGTTTCTACACCAAAAATATACAACGAGATTCTTCTTTCCATGTCATAAAGCACATTTATAATCAGGTTGTTATGGTTACCAGTGGTTGGTCGTTACATGCTACCAATCTCTCTTCCTCTAGTTATCTCCCACCACCAACACAAGAAGCAGTGCAAGGCATCCTTTGTTTAGAAATTGGCTTGCATCCATTCCCAAGTATTTGATGATGTTCACACCCCCTACACTTGCTATAAATCACTCCAAGAAAAAAACCAAATGTTCAGACCTAAGTAATAAATTGTTGCCTATTACAAGCCCTTTGTGTTCACTACACCAAAAATAAACAGTGAAATTCTTATTTTCATGTCCTACAACACAAATATATTCAGGTTTTTATGGTTACCAATGGTTGGCCCCATACAATCTTCCCAACTCTCTTCCTCTAATTGTTTCCCATCACTAGTGCAAGAAGCAACACATTACATCCTCCCTTGTTCAGAAATTGGATCACATCCATTCCCACGTATTTGATGCTCTTAAAACTCCCTCACCTTGCTACAAATAACCCCATACAATTTTTTGTACAATTTTACATAGGTGACTGAGTCTAATTTTATTTAGACAAAATATGTTTTAAGGGGAAGTGACATCATAAACTTAAGCCCATCTACTATGGTCTTTGTACTATTCTGAAGCAGGTTGTTGTGAATGCATGTCATTTAGATTTTCCTTGCTAGCTTTTCCTCCACAATGTGGTTAATTTTAATCATCTCAAGCCCTATGAACTTCCTATTGTGAAAGAGGATGTTCACCTTTCCCGCCCACCTGACAAAATTATGGATTTTCAACAGTCATTGGAGGAAGAGACACTACTAGATCTATGCACCCACATCAATTGTTAGCAACAAAATGTGACATATCTTGTTGGGGACCAAATCCATCTTCCTTCTTAGGAAAAATGATTGTCTTGGGTTTCTTTTGAGGATAGATTCCCGCCCTTTGTTGAAAAAGTGGGGTCATTTTTGCTAAAACAATGAAGAGGTGATGTGCCACATCTAGAAACAATTTATAGATAGTCTTAATTTTCAGTTGTAGGATAATAAAGGTATGGTTAATCTTCAGCACTATGCATTTTCAATTTATATTATTTCTTAGTTAAAGATGACTTTCTCAAAACTAATCAGATCTGATCTTAAGTAAAATCTTATAAAATGTATTTTCTCATAAACGTGGGTTACAAATATTTTGGGAATCAATATTCTTATGGATTTTATGTTTTCAAGTTTCTGTCTTCAACATTTGATTTTTATGGCTTATCAATCAACCAAACATATGATGAAGAGAGGCTAATACAGTGGTCTAGTAGTTTGCAAATTGGAAAGAGGTTCATATCACCTCTAGAGCTCCCATATAATCTGTAGTGATCTAGTTGTTAGATCCAAGAGAACGAATTAATGGCAAAGTATGCACCTCCATAATAATTTTTATGTCACGATTCTGCTCCAATTTATTCCTTATGGCGTTTCCTTTGAAACATTTGGTTCAATTGCTAGTTTAAAGTATTATTGACTACTAACCACATAAATGAGACATTAGTGTTATGGTTGGAGTCTTAACAACAAATCACATGGGATATCATCCATATCGGCTCGCATATGAATATTAAGGGTCATTTAATTAATTTAAATTGACGAATTTTCTTTATATATAGATATAAAAATTTAAAATATAAACATATTTATATAATAACAATAGAATTATTTTTAATATTTAATATTTAATATTGTTATGTTTTCAATTTTTTTTGTGCCTTGTTTATTTATTTTTTGTTTTTATTGATTTTGAGATTTATGTGAGGTTTTAAGAGAATCTTATTTTTGGTTATTTATTTTTCTCTAATTTCTTTTGTATTTATGATTGACTTTGGTTTTTCTTTCTCTAATTACTTATGTCTTGATCTTTGGCCATTGTGATAAGATTCAAGGAGTAGGATTTCCCACTTTCATGGAGTCTTGACTCTTGTTAAGTCATAAATTCCTAGATACCTAGCTTACTGGATGTTGGATATGCTCTTGTTGTTATAGTGGTAGCAATTAGGTTTGATCTTCCAAATTACTCCAACGAGTTACAAATTCACTATGGTAAAAAAAAAAAGATAGAAAAAAAAGAGAAAGAAGGAAAAGGAATATAATGTCACTCTCGATAAAGTTCAACATATTTTTATTTTTTTTATCTTTTTATTTAATTTATTAAATTTATATCAATCAATGAAATAAAATTGTTGAAAAAATATTTTAAAAATTTTCTTCTATTTTTTTAGTAAAATTTAATTAAAAAATCCTTATTTTTTGGCATTTCTATAATTATCTTCTTTTTTTCTTCAGTTCTATAATTTTTTCCCATTATCTTATTCCACTTATAAAATTTCTCTTTTTTAAAGTCATGCCAATTCTATAATTATCTTTCTTTTCCTCCCACTTTCTCATTACTCTCACAAAATTCCTAACCCACTAAAATCAAGTCAACATAAAAATAACTTCAAGTCAATACAAATTCCACAATTATCTTTCTATTTCTCCTACCTTTTCATTCCACTCACAAAAATCCTAAATTCCTATCCCGCTTGAATCAACTCAACATTTAAAAAATAATTTCAAAATTCTATAATTATCTTTCTTTTTCTCCCACTTTCTCATTACTTTCACAAAGTTCTTAACCCACTAAAATCAAATCAACATAAAAATAACTTCAATTCAATACAAGTTATATAATTATCTTTCTATTTTTCCCACTTTCTGATTCCACTCACAAAATTCCTAAATTCCTTTCCCACTAAAATCAACTCAACATTTAAAAAATAATTTCAAATGCATTATAATTTATTTAATGAATATTCTTATTTTCTCTAATCTCTCTTCTTTATTAAATTTCTGCCCTCGAGCTCCATCACCATCTTTCATTTTACAAAAAAATACTTTATAACTTGCACTCATAGTGTTTGAAGGAGGATAGAGTTATTCCATTATTTATGGTGTAAAATCAAATTCTTGCATTAAGTATTGTATCGTAAAAGGAAAGTGGTATGACTAGTTGAGTGGAAGACTAATTGAGAGAGTCTTTGTGATGTGTCGAATGTCTTTGAATAAAAGTAAATATGGGTTGTAATGATTTCCAATAGGAGGAATGATAATAGCTTCTCCTTAGATACTTCATAATGGAAAGAATGAAAAACGGTTTGTTAAATTTTTTATATTTTTTTTAAATATAGGTTAGATAGTGAAATTAATAATAAATTAATTATCATTTATTAAAAATAAATTATATAATTTAAAACGTATTGTAACATGTTTAAGTACATATTTTATTATACATAAAAAAAAAAAAAAAAAAAAAAAAAAAATATATATATATTATTACCACTTATACTTTACAAATGATATATATATTCGATTAGTTATGTATTAAGTATGGAAATTTTTAAGTTTTAATAGAAAGATTGGTATATAACATGTTTCTAACTTAGAGTATAACCAACATTATCAACACCATAACCAAGTATGTTAGAAGAGACCACCAGAATCTTCTCGAAGAAGTTGTAACAACGAGTTGTTGGTCGAGGTAATGAGCAACTGGAGCGATATGCACTATAGCTCATCAGATCTCTCATCTGGTGGTCCTAAAATCACAGTGAGTATTTAGGGTAACTAACCCTCGCTCCCTCTGTTGCTCAGTCCGCTCATTTTCTTGGCACATTCACCTAGCCAAGATCTGTAATTTCACACTAAACTGACTCCATTCAATCATTCTGGTAATATCCATGTTATACAAGTGAGTTGCAATGTTAGGGTTTATTATTTTACATAACTTGCATAGTAGGCTAGGGTTTTATCAACACTCTTGCTAACACTCGTAGCGACTGGTTCTTGCAGGAACTCGTTTCATTTAAATTTACCTTTTGGTTATTACCAGTTTGATGGCAGTAGTAATAGTTTAGACATGTGTTCCCCTTCCATGACGAATGGAGCTTCAGGTAACCTTGTTTGCACCAGAATTAACCTTTATAGGGAATGTCATTGTGCTTCACTGTAATACTTGCGTTATTAAGTCTCGGTTACTTTCAAATTTTCAGAGTTCGATGTTAAGGTTATGGGGAAATTTTTTTCCTAAGCTACACGTGAGAGTTTTTGGGCTTCATTCTTCTACACACACGGTGAGCCACCATATGCACAATCATTGCCACCCCTTCATTTACCAATTTTGCCGCAAATTATAACAGTAATCATTTGGTGATTTTTTGCAAGTATTCTTCAAACGCTTTGAGGGAAACGGCTGAGTGGCTGAAACCATATCCTCTTGGTTTATTCGAGTGCCGAAACAATTATTTCGTGAGGTATCTATTTAATTGTTGAAACATCATCTGTAATAATTGGAAGGGTTCCATTGATCCCCTGCTTGGAGCAAACAATTACCAAGTTGTTATAAGTTTTTCTATTAGTTATTTAAACTTGGTTTGAAGCACTACTTGTCTCACTAATTTATTGATTCCTTCTAGAGGTTGAGCCTCACAATGGACTTAACCCAAAAAGGGTCTTTTTAGTTAATGCATGTGCAATGGTTATTAATATTCAATCTCCTTGTAGGTTGTATGTATAAGATTATGCATATGAATAAATTACCATACAACTTTCATGCTCTTTACTTTGTTTCATTTATAAATTGTATACATTTTCTTGGGTTCTTATTAATTATGTGGATGATGTTTTAATTTTGTTCTTATTTTGTTTATATTGCAAAAGAGGCACAAGGGGGAACAAACCTGGCAACTAGTTTATTTGGAAGCCTAGTTCACAACCCCCTCGGCAGCATATTTCCACCTAGTGAGGGTTTTCACTATAGAATTTGTGATTTACATCAAGTTTGTTATAGTTTTTGTTGAATTTAACAGTGAATGTCATATTTGTGGAGGTTATCTTGATTGTCATTTATTCTCGTTTTCTAGAATCTTGTAGTAAAATAATTATGATTGAGTAATTTCTTCAACGGTTAAATCAATTTCATTACCTAATGATGTTTTTACTCCCTCTCGGCCCTCAAAAGGTAAACTTTATAGCCCACAGTTTTCACAATGATCCTTTATTTTGTAACTTCCTATTGATTTAAGATTTACAATTTCCGAGGGTTTTCGGTAACACATATATCAGGTTTTTGTTTAAGTTCTTCCTCCATAATATTCCTAGGTACTGTTATATCTGGTGACTTGTTTTGAGGGATTGGGCTAGAACGGTTCCAAGTTGTTGGTTTAATATGGCTTGGCCTGAAACTAAACCAGTCCTACCCCTGTCATCCTCTAAGAAAAAAATATATTTTACTCGTGTGTCTCTGTTGGCATTTACTTGGGTGAGATCCTATTTTCCTTATATTTAACTCTTTCACTACCCTATGCTACAGTGAGCAACAAACATTTGCTCAGGTACAATTTTTCGGCTTCACATCAACTTAACCGTACTGACCCTGCAGCTTACAAAATCTTTATGTCACTTCATTCAAAATAGGGTTACAATTTGTTCCTAACACATTCTAGCCTCATATAGCACTATTCACTTGTACCCATGACCCATTTGAATGCACAAGAACATAAAGTGTTCTTTAATAGATGAGCATAGAGTCGAGTTACAACAAGGAAATAATACACAACCAGTATTTAACTCAAGCATTTAATTTCAACAGACAAACCTAAAGATACTTCTGCAAAATTTATTATAGTATAGTCAAAGTAACCACAACTTTTCTTTCCAACAGAAAATTAATCGAAATCATGTAAATATATATGTTCAGGCATATATACTTATCTATTTAATGACTATCTCACAAATTCAACATGGTTGAGACCATTCCAACCAACCTTGAGAAGGGAAATTATGTCCACTTCCCCCCTGAGCTTCCACTCCAGAACAATAGAAAAAAAATTATTCCTTAGATTCAGGTAGTAGACATGAATACTATATTCCATTCTAATACTTATTGATCTCTATCTATAACTAATTTATCCACTACCTCTAGTCCAGCTAGGACATCTCTCCTTGGCAGTGTCCTATTAGTTGTACAGACTTTTCTTTCCTTCCATTCGCAAAAAAAAATAAAAGAAAAAGAAAAACCCTCTTCTTTCCACTTAGATCTTCCTTTCTCTCCAAGAAAGAGAGGTGTAACTATTTCTAATTGCCTGGAGGTTGGAATTTGTTTACCAGTCTACCGTCTTGAATTATGAGATTTCATAATAATAAAATAACATTACTATGTATTAAATGTTAACAAAAGTTTCACTAGGCTTCCGCAAGCCTTATTTATGATAGTCTCAAATAATGTAAGTAATGTAAATGTCAGTAACTCATATCATCCTAGGGTGTTACATCTTCCCCCCCCCCTCCCTTGGCGAAACAATATCCTTAGTATTTATTATAGCCCATGGAACAAGTCAGGATAAGCCTATCGCATAAGACTTTCATCTTCCCAGGTGGTTTCCTTTAGGTTAAAGTGCCTCCACTACACTTTAACCAAGATGATAGATCGCCTCCGCAACATTGTTTCTCTTCGATTGAGAATACACAGAGGTTATACCAGAAACTTCCCATCTGGTTCGATCTGCCAAAGCATTATTACCATCATTAGTTAATCTATTCCTTAACTGATTATACACATTTTAGAATCTAGCTTATACTTGTACACCCTGTCAGCTAATAATGTGTATGGAGTCATATACATACTTATTTAACATTGAAACTTGAAATATATAATGAACCTTTCTGTGGCTTGGAAGGGAAACTTGATAAGCTACTGGCCCTATTATTTCCAAGACATGGAAAGGTCTACAATAATGAGGTACTAACTTAGCACAACTACCCCACTATAGGGTCCTATTTCTGGGTTTGATCCAAACATAAACATGATTCCCTATCTAGAATTCTTTATAAGTTCTTTTTTTGTAACTTAGTAATCAGAGAACCCACAGTAAAAACCATTTGACGAAAAATGGTTTTTACTGTGGGTTCTTTGATTACTAAGTTACAAGATATTAACCACATAGGTCTCAAATCCAATTTCTTTTTTTGTCGGTGTATTCCTTTTGTCTATCTTGGGCCACTTTTAAGTTATGTCAAACTTTCCTGATGTCTTTCTCCATTTCTGCCAGCATGTCAGGTCCTAAAATCGTCTTGTCTTCCGAGCTACACTAATTAGCAGGGGTTCTACACTTTCTTCCATACAACACCTCATATGGACTCATTTTTAATGATTCATGGTAGTTTTTATTATAAGAAAACTCAACCAAATGAATATATTCTTCTCATTTGGTTGGCTACTACATTACATACATTCCTAACATATTTTCCAATACCTGGTTTACTTGCTTAATTTTTCCATACGTCTATGGGGGATAAGAAATGCTAAATTGAATCTAGGTACCCAGCCTTGTAAAAAGAGATTTTCAAAATGAAGATGTGAACTTTACATCCCTGTTTGAAATTACTACCTTTGGCATGCCATGCCACCAAAATATTTCCTTCATAAAGATATTTGCGATTTCCACTGTTTATAGGTGGATTTAATAGGGATGAAATGAGAATTTTTTCTTAACTTATAGACCACTACCATGATGAAATCATGTTGTTTTTCGGTTTTGGGTAGTACAATTGTAAAATCAAATGTAATTACTTCCCATTTCCATTCAGGAATAGGAAGTGGCTCGAGTATACCAGTGGGGCGTTGATGTTCTGCTTTAACCTGCTGACACTACAAACACTTAGCTAAATACACAATGATATATTTCCTCACACCTGGTAAAAATACTCTCTCTTAATCACAGAGAATAATTTTTTATACCAAGGGTGTGCAGCATAAACCCTTCCTTTGAAAGTTAACAAATTTCTATGATTTGTACCATACTCAGATGGTTTTCTAGAATCTTGTATCTGTTTAGTTTGCTTCCATAAGAATTCCCATTTGGGATCCTAAGGAGAAGCTTCTTTATGATGTTTTGTCACATCAAATTCAATGCGATGGTACCAAATTTCATAAAAACAATGCACTTTTCTCTTAAGGCATCAACTACACAGTTTTCCTTCCCTTTAAGGTGTCTTATATCAAAGTCAAACTCACTTAGGAATGCAGTCGACCTGGCTTGTCATGCATTTAAATTGGGTTGTTTGAAGAAACTGGTTAAGCTACTACGGTATGTCATTAGCATGCATTTCTTCCCTAGTAAGTAATAATGCCATAATTTTAAAGCATGCACCATTGCAGTAAGTTCTAATTCATATTTTGAATACCTTTTCTCATGCTCCTTTAGCTTCCTTGATTCATAGGCTACTACTTTACCATCCTGCATCAAGACACCTCCCACCCTTTCTTGGCAGATGCCCGTACATAAAATAAACTCCTTTTCTCGATTAGAAACTTTTAACACTGGGGTTGATGTTAATAAACATTTCAATTACTCAAAACTGTGTCGACATTCAAATGTCCACTTAAAAATTCTCCCTTTATTTGTAGATATGTTATGGGGTAAGCAATTATAGAAAACCCCTCAATAAAACGACGATAATAACTAGCTAATCCCATAAAAAATCGAATATCTACAACATTTTTAGGAGCAGACCACTCAAGGATAATCCTGATATTTTCTCAATCAATAACAATACATTTAGAGGATATTACATGCCCTAAATATTGAATCTATTCCTTAAAAAAATTACATTTACTGAATTTTGAATAGAGATGATTTTCTCTTAAGGTTTGAAGAACTGTCCTCAAATGCTTCTTATGCTCCTCTGCATTTTTCGAATAAATTAGAATATCATCAATGAAAATTAGAACAAAATTATCTAAATAGGGGTGGAAAATACCATTCATTAAACTCATTAAGGTTGCAGGAGCATTTATAAGACCAAAATGCAACACAGTAAATTCATAATGGCCATAGCATGTTCTAAATGTGGTTTTACAAACATCTTCATCCTTAATTGTAATTTGGTGATACCTCAATCACAAATCGATCTTAGAGAATACTATGGCACATTTAACTCGGTCAAACAAGTCATCGATCATTGAAAATGAGTACTTATTTTTTATGGTTAGCCTTTTTAATTGCCTATAATCAGTACACAATCTTAGTGTTCCATCTTTCATGTTTACGAACAACACCGAAGCCCCCCAAGGTGACACACTTGGTTAGATGTATCCTTTGTCAAGTAGTTCCTGCAGTTATACCTTGAGTGCAGTTAACTCGGGAATACTCATACAATATAGTTTTTTTAACACCGGGCCAACTCCAGGAATAAGTTTTATGGTAAATTCAATGCTTCTTTTCAGGGGCAATCCTGATATCTCTTCAGAAAACACATCTACAAACTCTTGAATGACAGGTATATTTTCTAAGGTTGTTAATTTATCTTTAGAGTTAGCATAATCCACTTGCAATGCATAAACTTGGAAACCTTTTATGACTCTTTTTTTTAACTAATTAGCAATGATGGATCGTAGCTTAACACTTATTTTAATGCCTTGAATTTCTTGTATGTTTCCTTCATCTATGAGGAAAGTGATGATTTTGTCTTTACAGTTTACTAGGGACCAATGTCCCTCCAAAAAGTCCACCTCAATGAACACATCATATGGCCCTAGAGGTAATATATTTAAATTTACTTTAGCTTTCACCTTACCTTTTTCTCATGTGGCCAATTGCACTAGCCATGAATTTTTAAATTTAATACTTGATATGTGACACAATTCAACTGTTTTCGAACTAACGTAACTAAGAATTCCTCATGGGTAAATTAAAATAGACACAAATTAGTTAGCTATCTTACCTTTAAACTACACCATGGCGGGTTGATACTCTACTTGGTGATCCTCCAAGGAAACATTGATCTTCAGTATTTTTCTTGCCACATCTCTAACCATAGAGGCTTCTTGAACACCTGCTATGAGCCCGATTCTAGTGCGGTGAGGAAAAGTCTTGTAATATTGGGGTTACCCACAATCCTAATATTGTAGGGGAGGTTTCTTCAATTGCCCAGGTTCTATTTTATTTGATGCCTTATCTGGTTTGGGTTTGCTTGAAATTTTGTTTCACTACTAACTCTTTCCCAGGGTTCCTCACATAGGTTTCCTGGGTACTGATTTTTCCCCACCTCATATGGTATTCTTATTATCACTCAGATAACTCCTCTACCCAATTTTATCCAACTAGCCTTTGTTATCATCTCCTTTTTGTTACATCTACCGATAGAAAATACAATCCTTCCTTATGGTCTCGTCCACTGTCATGGGATTATCAAACTCCAGTTGTTCCTTCATGAAAGTTGACAGACTGCTTACAAAGCGCTGAACTTTTTCTTTTTCCTCTCATATGTAAGGAACATAACACAAAAAAGAGGTAAAATTGGTTATAAATTCATCCATGGACTACTATCCCAACTTTACATCATGAAAATCCTTTGCCTTCTCATCATAAAATCTCTCAGTCAGGTATTTTTCCTTAAAATATTTTTGGAATGTATCCCAAGTCACCTCTTGTTCATTAATGCTCATAATTGTTTTAATGTCTTCCCACCATAGTGTGTCTTTACCCTTCAATTGATAAACTACTATTTGGACTTTTAAATTATCATCGTCTTCATAAATCTAGAAGTACTTATTGATATTAATCAACCAGGCTTCTATAGCCTCTTCCGCTTCTCCATCAAACAATGGGGGCTTTATTTTCTTGAATTCCCCTTGTAACTCAATCTTTGGCCACTTGACCCCCCCACCACCAGAAGTATTGCCTGACTCTTTCTCATTATCCATTCAATATCCCCCACATTTTGGATGATCTCCTTGTTGTTGCCTTATCTCTTCCTTATTCCCATTATCTAGACTAGGATCTAGATTCCCCGAGTTCTGTCTCTCACAAAGACTTTTCATGTTTCTCTCCTGCTCCAACCTCAGTATCTCATTATCTGCTCTTAGATTCATCATTTCCACTCATAATTGTTGAACAGTCTTCTAAAAAAATAGCATTCACATTTGTAGTACCTTCTCCCAACTGGACCCACATCTCTAGGTTAGATCCAGCTCCTGTTGAAAGTCCACTAGGTGGGGGGTTCCTATTCCCCTCCTCATATTGTTCCAACTACCTCTCTTTCTTTATGTGAATTATAAACACTTTGGTTAATCACATATTTTCCTTCAAAAGGCCATAGAGCTGCAACTCGTGGTTCTAGTACCACTTATAACATGTTAATCACACATTCATTATACATAAAAAAACTTACTACCACCTACACTTTACAAATGATATATATATTCGACTAACCATGTATTAACTATGGAATATTTTAAGTTTTAATAGCAAAATTAGTATATAAAAACGTTTTTAACTTAGGCCATAATTAACTTTATTGGCACCTTAACCAAGTATGCCAAAGAGGCCACCATAATATTTCGGAAAAAGTTGCAACTGCCAGTTGTTGGTCGAGGTAAGAGACAGTTGGAGTAATCTGCATTGTAGCTCATCAGATCTCTCATTTGATGGTCCACAAGTCATGGTGAGCAGTTGTTAGGCCCCTATACTACTAGTGTAACCCCTTATTGTTATTAGTACAAACCCCTTATTATATTGTTGTACCCATGTATTCCTCATATTGTTATTATTGTGCCCCATAGAAGCCCACTATTGTTATTATTGTGCCCTTACATTATTATTGTTATGTCGGCTCTGATTATATTATGACCCCTTAGACTCCTATATATAGAAAGGAGGTCTTGTCATTTGTATCATCGAATAATTATTCATTTTTGTAATGTAAAGGAGGTTTCCCCCTCGAACAGGCTTATTTTTAAGGCGTTTATCTCTCTTTTCTATCTTTTTATGAGCTACTTTCTTAACATTTGGTATCAAAGCTTTGGATTCTAGGGTTTCACTACTCCAAACAGGTCATCATGGAATTTTCACTATAAATTTTGTTTTGTGACATTTCAGATGATAAAAAAAAAACCCATTTGGGCTGAAATCGTTATGAACCTCAGGTCCAAATTTCAAAGCTTTTCGCGCTATATTTTCGGAAATATGATCTGAAGAATTTGGCATTTTTGCAGACTCCCGAATTTCATTCCAAACAGGTGACCTGGGGAAAATAATCATAACTTTTGTTTTGAGCATCATATTTAAATTTTGTAAGAAGTTACAGAAAGAGCACGAACTTTAGTTTCCTGTGTATATTTTTTAGATCCGAAGGTCAAAACAGTGAGACGTGGCACTTCATACAAGTTCGCTCTTCTAGAAAGTTCTATAATCAGGTCATCTTGGGAGATTGTGCATAACTCTGCCTTGGAGAATCTAAATTCAATCAAACTGGTGGCATTGGAAAGAGGACACAAAAGGCTACTACAGGTCACAATTTCAGAATTGGAAGAGCCGAAATTACAGAGTTATAATTGTTTCAATATTGAGCTCCTAAAATCAAGAAAAGGTGATATGAAGAAGTTTGATGGAAAGGATCCAGTAAATTGGATACTTTAGATGGAGCAATATTTTGATCTACATGGTGTACCACTTTTACAAAAGGTATGTATTGCATCTTCATATTTAGAACTGGATCAATTTTTATGGTATAAAGGGTTTTGTTCTCGTAAACAACTTGTTACGTGGTCAGTTTTCATGGAGGAAATGATAGCACATTATGAGGATATCAAGAGAAACACCTTCTTTAGCCAATTGATAAATCTCAAACAAAAGTGTTCAATGGCAGAGCACATTGAGGACTTCCAAAAATTGAATATAAGGGTAAATGATATTCTATAGAAGCAAAGGATTGATGTCTTCATAGGTACTTTAAAGGATAACATTCAACATGAGGTTCATCTTTGGGAACCTGATTCATTGGAGAAGGCATTTAGGTGGGCAAGAAAAATTGAAAGCGAAATTATGGAAACAAGGAATCCCACCACTCATGATTATAATTATGGAAGTGTTTCTTCTCCTAGCCTTCCACAAC
>APFE030853561.1:5838-45702 GCA_000404065.3 Pinus taeda | reverse complement strand
TTGAAATTAAAGGGGAGTGTTGAAATTATAATTTCAACCGCGCGGTCCAGCATTTAATGCACCCCGAAACCACCACATCAAACCTAAAACCGGCGGTAAGTTATCGCACCACTCACTGGCGTAAAGTGGTTTCCGGACTAAGGGCTCCGATGCAATTTGGTGCAGCCACGTGGATTGCCATGACGTCAGCCTCAAGCACTTTTCGGAAGGTAACGCTCAGTCATCTCACCCCTTCCGATATTGATTTCCTCCGTCCAATTTGCTCGTGCATCCTCCGTCGTTGATCGCTCCAAGGTGCATACGGTCAACATTAAAATATTGCGTAAGGTTTGGTCAACTTACCCCATCCGATATGCATCCGATCAAAAGGGAATGTTGTCCGCCGTCCGATCGCAAGGAAGGTGCATACGGGGTCAGGTGAAATAAATGTTACGTGGTGTAATGTTATTGCCCATACCTTATGTTAAAGGCCTGACATTTTCTTTGGTAAAGTATTTAATGTTTTACGGCATGTAATTGTTTTACGGAAGCATGGGCGTTTTACTTACGGTATGTAAGTTTTATTAAATAACATACCAACCCCATGAATGTTGACCTCCAGTTATTATATTGCACATGGGGAGGTGAAAACCTTGGTTCGTTGCAGCCAATAAAAAACCCAGGGGAAATGTAATGTAAAAAATATACAGCTTGTAATAAAATGTGTGAAGTGTGAGTTGCACACGGAGAGGAGGAAAACCTGTATTCGCAGCAGCGAATGAAAACCAGAGAACACACAGGAGTGTGTGTGAATATTTTTGGGTTGTAATGAAATGTCATGTAATTTTTGTGTGGTTCATTTTTCTGAATACGCAATGAAAACACACAGCAGTGTGTAAGAAAAAAAATAGAATAGAGGAGCAAATGAAGACCATGGTGAAAACTCAGCAGGGTAAAGTTTATTGCACAGCAATGCAGGAGAAGGAGAAGTGAATGAAGAAAACCAGGGGCAGTTTTGGTTTCAAAACCATGAATAGTTTCACACATCAGTGAAAAGGTAAATGTGTAAATCCCTGTAAGTTTTGTTTTCACACAGTAGTGAATGTAAATGAAATATTTACACAGTGGTGTAAAATTTCATAGGAGGCAGAGTAAGTTTTGTGAAAATGTTTTTGGTGAATCCCTCTGAGTGAAAGAGGATGAATATGTCTCAGTAAATTCTCAGGTGAAAACAGAGTTTTGGTTTAATGTTGTTTTTGGTAAATCCCTCTCAGCAAAGAGGATGAATATGTATTAGTGATTTTATTTTAATGAATGGAAATCTTTTATGGTGGTGCAATACTCTGTTCAGTAAATTTTTTTAAAAGCTTTCCTGTGCACAAAAGATTCTGGAGCAAAAGTAACAGAGCATTGACTCTGTGTTCAGTTAATCTTTTGTGGTTTTGGTATTTTCCCATTGCAAACAAAGCAAAAATACCCAACACATTAGCCATGTTATTAAAAGGTACCTCGCATCCCTATCCAAACTATTGAAGCTTACACAGTAATGGCAAAGTTTTGTGCCACACCACATTCCATGTATGTTCAGGCCTGCGTAGACCCAAACAACCAATGGCTGATGTGTCGAATGACACATATTGTCCAATGAATAAGAACCAGAGGCGTAGATTATTGATAGTGGCAAAGAGAAGGAGCACCAAGATCCTCAGCAGGAAGGGCCATCTACACCGTAGTAGGAAGAATGCACAAAGCCCCCACCATAGGTATCTGAAGAAGAGCGACCCATCACACTGCAGTCGGAATCTGTAGAAGAGGAAGCCACACTATGAGGTGAAAAGGGACTACTGAAGAGTCACAAACAAGGCGCGAGGAAGAAACGAAAGGCTAAGAAGTCGATCGACCCAGAGACGACTCTATCAGAGGACTTAAAAAAATTGGCCAAGCAGATCAAAGGGGTGACAGAGCAGGGAACTACTCCTATTAGTCATGGCCATTCAAAAAGAAACACAAGAGAAAAGGGAACTACATTACTAAATGTAGAAGCAATTCGAACAACTGCATCTTCCGATTGAGTCATCGAGGAACGCCACTCCTACGCCAAGTGTAATGGATCCAATTACTGTGACAGAGGCGACCAATGCACCTCCTGCAGCAGAGAATCGTCCAAAGAAGCCACATCCATCGCCTAACTCAACGGAACATCGCACCCTGACTATTCCCCTAGTCATAGTGTACTTTACAGACATTAATATTCAACAACGGTCACAGGCATGGCCCCAGATATATTTCGTTATATCACAATGGCCTATGAATGTTTTACATCCATTGCATAGGAATTCCAATTCAGAGCACAAGCGACCTCAACAGACCTGGTCCAGCTCACAAGCAAGCACGAAGCCCTGCAAGTGGCGCATGCGCAACTAGTAGAAGCACGACAGCAGGCCGAAGAGAGAGAGAACCCTAAGACGGAGAGTGGTGGAAGTGTACAGTAAGTTGTTGGGTGTTCCAATGGAGATCGACACTTCGACAAAAGGAATGTTATCAAAACTTGAGGAGGTTGTTCAAGGCTTGAAAGAAAAGGTGGAAGAGTTGCAACTACAGGTCAAGCCCACCACTCCACCAGAAGAGTTGCAAAGAAGAGAAAAGGAGAATGATGCCTCCGCATCATCCGAAATTTTTCGAGGCTTTAACACAAAATGCAGTCGATTGTGCGAGGAAAGGTTAGACATATGGAATCATATTCAAGATAGCGCCGAGTTAAAGGATTTTGGAAATGAAATTCAGACTGCGCATCAGAGGAACGAAGCCATTCGTAGCAGTTTGACCACTGTCACTGCCCAAACGAAGACTAGCTATGGCAGAGAGTGCAACTTTGAGTAAGAAGATTAATCAGTTAAGGGTAGGTCAACAGGAGTTGGCTCAAATATTAGATCCATTGCAGGTTGAATCGCTTCAAGTCATTGATAGCATCATAGCGGCACAAAACACAACAATGGAGATAATTTAACGGAATCAGATTTTGCTCTTAACACCCATGCTTGTCGAGGTAGTGGAACAAATCCTTAGTCAGGAAGAGGAAGCAAAACAATGGGTAATGACATAAACATAGAGTTTTGAACAGTTTTTGTCAAAGACCAAGCAGGTACTCCCTTCACTCGGCGTGTCAACAGAGCAGAGTGCTCGGGGCAAGACATGAATAGTGTTTTGGGCTTGTTTGGGCCAAGGAGGAAAAAGGAGAAAATTTTGAAAATTTGGCCAAGTATAGAGAAACCATGTGGTAAGAGGAAATAAGGTATACTGTGTGCAGCAGAGGTTGGTGAACACTGCGTAGATGTCTGACAGTTCACACAGATGTGCAACAGAAGCCACGAAGACCGTGACATAACAGAAAGATTCAGCGGTGGGTATCGCACTCTCCGACTATATAAGTTAGTTAGTTATGGGTAAGTTGTTGGTTGTGATTTGGCCCAGTATGGTGAAGCAGTCAGTTGCAGCTCAACATGAACGAGGACAGCTCATCATTGTGAGTTGGCTGAACATTCACAGGAGTGCAATGCTGAAGACTAAGGTTATATAAAGGGATGCTACCGACAATGGAAGGTTTTGTTCGATGGTGTCTCTACTATTATTTCAATGTTCTATTGGTGTTTTGCTCTGTTATGTTGTTACTCTGTTATTGTTCTAATGTTTTATAAGCGTAATGACTGTTCTCTGGATACTGTGTTCGGGTTAATGTTGTTTTGTTTAATGCTTATTCTCTATGGGACGTTTCTAAATATTGGCTCTGTTAATTGTAATAGTGTTGGATGGATAATACAATATGGATAGTGATGGTTATATTTCTCTCATTCGGGTGTATGATACTCAGTTGTAATGTGTATTTCTGTTAATTGACGTTAATATGAAGTCTCTAGAGGTTTTGTGTTAGTTTCTCATGGTATTATTGTATCTATATTTATATACTAATGGTGGGATAAATGAATGAATGACAGACTCGCCTTTGCAGAGTGTTTAGTGAATGTCCTGTGTTGATAGTTTGTAGTCGAAACATAATGTCAATAACCATGTCAATATATGAATGAAGCTATGTTTCCCCTATTTCGCATCGGAGATAGCTTTGTGCTTGCATATGGAATTTATGTTGAATAATCTTTTTGCCAGTTAGACAACGTGTTTACCTTTAACTGATGTATGATGTAATTTATGAGGAACGTTTCCACTCGTGTTGTAAGGGTGTTTGACTGTAATTTTGTTTAATGTACATTTCTACAACAGATGATAAACACTATAGTTTGGGGTGAGTTATTTTGAAACAAAGTCGTCTCTATTTTCCCTTTTCTCTATCTGCATAACTTTCAAAAATTCTTGCAAACCTATCAGCATACTTCATGTGAGACCTCATCTGCTTGCAGGTGTGGAAAATGCCAATATATGAGAGGGTTTTGTTGGCTAAACTATGAACCTTGGGTCACCCCTGCACCCCAACAGTGTATGACACATATCAATACAAATTTTCACTATTCAATATTCAAGGAATCCATCATTCCCACTAAGACCATCACTATTCCTATCAAACTTTTTCATGTATTCAATAAAAACACAAACCACTGGCCAAATATCTCTGCCAAAAACACAAATCCCCATAAATCAGAAGTACAAACTTTGAGTTGAAGTTATTCCACTTGTATCATGAATAGTGTATGCATTCATTTCAAGCAAAGGGTCATATAAGACAAACATTATGAGCTTGGAGTCCAGATTATTCCACTAGCTCTTGTGCTGATTATTAGATGCATTCTTTTCAACACTACTGTCATGCAAGGCAAACATTGTCCTGATTATTAGATGCATTCATTTCAACTCAACTGTCATGCAAGACAAACATTATATAACACTCGCAATATGTGTATGATAAAACCTGAAATTTGATTGGATGATATGTATTTCAATATATTTAGCATTAATAAATTCAATGGTGATAGGTTATTATTACCGTCATGACTTCCCAGATGATAAAGTAAACCTTTTGCTTTTCCAATTCCTCAATTGCATAGCCTTAAAATAGAAAACGTTTTATCATCTTCAGATGGTAAAGTACAACGTCCCTAACTTTTCAACTTTCCCAGTTACCTTCAACTAGAAATCTAACTTCTTATCATCTTTAAAAAATATATTACACCATCTAACTTTTTTTTATTTTCTTCAAACAATACAATATATCATGTATTGTACCAACTCTTGAGAGCTCACGTTGTAAAGCCTATCTTTGGAAAGAGATTGAGAAAGTGCAAAAGATGCTTAAAAAATATACAAGAAGACGGTGGTCCTGAGCGGCACTCCAATTTCGACTGCAGACGTATTCCGATTTCAGGCGTATGATTCTTATAGGGCCAGCAAGACTGCAGGGGTCTTGCTGGAATCTTATGGTCGTGAAGCAGCATATCGATTTTCATTACAGCCATACTCTGATTTTTTTCGGATAAGGGTTACGATTCTTTTTGAGCAAGCAAGACTCCAGGAACCTTATATTGTTTATCAGGGCACTGATATGCTAAGGTCGAGCCATGCTTCTGCCAAAGAAATTAATATTAAACACATGGTTTATAATCAATCAATGTAGCTCTTAAAGTATAACAAGGCTAGGGCAAAAGGGCATTCCCATACAGAAAATCTTCAACCCTTGACCTATAAACTATAAATTTGAACAACACATTCTCACAGTCATGAGAATTCAATAAATTTCAGCGAAATGCCCTTTAAAAGAATGAAATTACTCGCAAATTTAATTGTCAAATTATGAAAATGAAATTCGCCAAATATAAAGGGACTAATTCGCCCTCTGATGACATTCTGCGAATTTCATGGATAAAAAGTAGCCGAACCCGGTGACTTAGCTTGATACTATGTGATTGCTCTAGGTTTATGGATTCACTGAATTTAGGAAACACGAGTGCAACGTTTCGTATTTTCCATACGCAATCCATCATTGAGAGAAATCAAGATTTTCTTAAATTCGAGTGAACAGTGGAAGATGTTAGGGAGATGACTTCAATTTAGTCGGATGCAAACGGGAGTAGTTATTCGGACTCTCAGGGATTTAAGCTATTTATTGGATTGTTTGGGAAAGTGCTGATGAGATATGATTTTGTTATAGTATAATGTTCTAGTATAATTTGAGTGGGTTTAATGGTTAAGAGCATATTTTTCTTTGTAAGAGGTCACAGGTTCAAAACTAGAGGGGTAGAGTATGTATGCCTCCTTAGACTTTAGCAAGGGTTTCATACACCAATTTGGTGTCTGGTTCTCTAAGTTACTGTTCAAGCAATATGAAAGCAAGTGTCATCTCTGGCCTCTGGTGTTGAACAATATGAAAGCAAGTGTCATCACTGACCTCTGGTGTTTTTTGGTGTTTGGAATCTTATATTGTTAGGATGATACAAGCAATATGAAAACAAATCCCATGTCTCTGAAGTTTTGGTGTTTGTTGCACAAAAAATTGTTACCTTGACATTCTGCAATCTGTGTGAGTCCATTACCATTCATATTTTTCTCTTTTGCAAGTCTTAAGCCTCAGTTCCTCATATCAAGCCTTGAAAATAAGAGAAAGCCCTCAAAAATCTCTATAACTCTGGTTCCGCACTTTCTCTTTGCATTACCTGCGGTCCCGCACCTAATGGTCATGGCTCCTGCGCACCTGACCGCTCTGTCTCTATGTTATGGGTGCAGACCCATGTAAAAGTTAAAAAGGTGCAAGTATATTCTTAAAAACTCTCTTTGAATCATTTCTAGAAGCTTTTGGAAAGAATCTTGAGGTGGCAAGTTCGTTCCCTTAAGGTTCATGCATCCCATACCTTAAGAAGCTAACCCCTTGACGTGAGGAGCTTATCCCTTTGAAGGAGGACTCTATCCCTTCATAGGTGAACCTGTAACCTCCTTCCTCTGCACTATAAAATGAAGCATTGGGCTGATTACTTGGGAGGTTAAACGCTGAATATTTTTGAGGTGAAATGCTACTAGAACTTAGTCTTCTTAGTTGAGTTTTTATGAGAAGAGATTACATACTTCTAAGATCTCATTTGGAAGAGTGCAAAGCTTGTCAAAGTAAAGGAAATTCCTGTTTCGGACCCTAGGAAGAGCTTGTTCAACATCAAGGCTGAAAAAATTGTAAGGTTCTTCTACTTCAAAGTTAGTACAAATAAATTTGTTTTTCTCAATAAGCTATTGCTTTATGGTTTATTTTATGGATTCCTTAATCACCATAACGGACATGATTTACGATATTAGCTATGCGGGTGCTATTTGATGTTTGTTTGTTTGTGATTGCAGGTTCTCAAAAGGAAACTCTTTCGGACGGTTGAAGGATGGCTGCTACAAACTAGCGTTGGACTTAAGGTAGGGTCTTAACACCTCTATAGTTTTTATTTATGAATCGTATATGTTTAGAGAAAGATAGATTTGTTTTCTACTTGTTGCTACACTATCTTCTGATACTAGGGAGATCGGCCTTATCCGCAAGATCGATTTATCCAGCCAACAAATTGGCGATTCCACTGGGGAACTGAATTTGGTTTTTGGTTTTCCTTTGTTTTTGACTTGAGAAACTTGTTCTCGTTTCTAGTTTTTGTTTGATGTATGTTGGATTGGGTAGTTTTTAGAATTTGGATTATTTTTTGTTTTTTCGAAGTTTTTAAGGGACCACACTTTCTCTTTACAGACAGTGTCGGCATCTCCGCACTCATCCTTTAGTAACAGAGCGGTACCACATCTGGTTCTTCTGGAAACCTGCAGACCCTGTAAAATTTTTTGAAAAACCTAACATGTTTTCTTCCAGTTAAGTTTAGGTTTCATTTAAGGTTTTTAGTGTTTACCTAGATCTGCATTCGTCCTGTCAAAAATCTCTTGTGAGTGAGTTCCATTGGTACTTTTGTTTTAAATGATTTTCTAGAAATTTTGCATGCCTGGAATGGTTTTCCCTTGGTCTCTGTAGTGACTTAAAGATCAGAGGCATAAGAAACCTTAAATTACCCTAGTGTCTTTTCGTCTTCTTGATGAGTCGAATTTGGTTGTGAAATCTATTGTTTGTGAGAAATAGATTTAGTTTTCTCTTTGTAAATCTTTGAACCAACTTGGTTATAAGTTTTGAATTTCGTTTTTCCAAAAGAAAACATATCTGGATGTTTTTTGATTGATTTGTTATTATGAACGAATGAATCCTTAGTTTACTGAATAACTAAGTAAAACGTCCTCAAAAAGAATTGAAACTTTTATACAATTAGGTTTTTTTTTTCAAGTTTTTAGATCTCAAAATTAGTTTTTGTAGTTTTGAGTGTTTTCTAGAACTTGTAAATCTCTTTTGAAGAAAATTGTTTTTTGTAGTTTCGAGTTTTGAAAAGAGAAAGAGGTTTTTTGTGAGTATTAATTAGTAGTCTCGTTTTGAGTTTTTATTGAAAAAGAGAAAAAGATTTTCTTTCCATTTCCATGTTAAAAGAAAGAATTGTTTCTTAAAGAATTGCATTCTCAAACTCTTTCTTTTAGCTAGAAATTCATTGAAAAAAACGAATTGTTTATCATTTTAGGTGCATTTTTTAGTGTTTTTGGAGTCAAGTCTTCACACCATCAAAGTTTCATTTCCGTACCTATTGACTTAAAGAACAACCTATAAAAGCAACGCTTAATTAAAATTGATCAAGTAATCTTTTTTATTTCTAGGGCTCTTATCACCAATATAGCTTAGGCTAGTATCTTGGAGTAGGGAGTAATTAGCTCTTCAAGATAGTTAAAACAAACAAGTAGCTATATCTTGTGGTAGGAAATAAATCCAATTGTAATTGATACATTCTGGGAAGCTTCTCTTAAAGGAGTTAATCACAAGATCATGTCCGAACCTTTGAGACAATCAAGTTTGTTTTATTGGGAAAGATAGAAGATTTGCGCGTATTATAAATAGTAAACCTTGGATTAACCATTGTCTAGAAGCCTGGGGTTACTTGTTGGTAAACCTTGGATTGATCATGCCAAGGAGCTTTCAAGGGAATTGAACTTTGTTACTCTGCCCTTGCGCATAGATGAGATCGTAGACTGTTCCCCCAGTTATATTTGTTGTTGTTGGTAACCTTAGTGTCCATAAACTTAAGATTATTTCCGAAGGTGACGGTAAAGAACAGGTCTCACTATACCTGGAGCAGACGTCGACTAGACTCACTTGGACTCTCTGGGGGGTTCTCTTCACTCGAGATGGTTTTGTGAAGAAACTTGTGCCAGTCTGTTTCATTAAGCAGGTTGTCGGGGTAACTGTTCCAACTGCCTTTTCTGTATTAAAATTCTACGATATTGGATTTCATCACCAACTAGTGTTTTTAGTACGGGAAGTTATTGTTTGTATGTGGTTTGAACTCTTAGATTTTTTAAGCGTGTGATTTAGTTGTTTGTTTCTTTAGAGACTTTAGGTGCTTTTATTGAAATTTTCTTTGTTTGCGTGTGATTATTTTCATCCTACACCCAGAGATCATTATCCTTGATCAATCATGTCAAGACAATCATCTGTGTTTTCCCAATCACTGGAAACATTTTTGTATGGCGGTCCTACTGTTTCTTTGGGGTACTAGTCACTTTTTGGTACTTTTTTAGGAGCAACACCTCGACCGACTGAACATCAGTTATCACCTGGTAATAATGGAACTCAACCGTTAAGCGCAGAAGAAATCCTTATGATGTCTGATAGTATTCCAAGTCCACAACCTCAAGGTAGTTAGTTACCGCCTAGGGGTCAACCCCAAGGTAGTCAGTTACCACCTGGAGGGCAACCTCAAGGTAGTCAATTACCGCCTGGGGGGCAACCTCAAGGTAATCAGTTACCGCCTAGGGGGCAACCTCAAGGACAGTATATACCTTCAGGACAGTACATACCTCAAGGTCAACCCCAAACTCAGTTCATACCTCAAGGTCAACCCCAGTTTCAATACATACCTCAAGGTCAATCCCAGTTTCAGTACGTGCCTCAGGGTTATCAACCTCAAGGTCAGTACCCAACTCAAGGTTTTCAACCATCTTCTGGTCAACCATTTGTAAAAGGAGCTAGAAATGCGCTGCTTAATTATCAGCCCTACGTTCAACCTGGTTATGGTCCTCCATATGCACAACCTTTTATGGGTCCATACCCCAGAATGAATATGGTGTGGGATCCATCTCAAACTCAACAGACTATGCAACCTAATGTGCAATTATCAAGTCAACTTGGACAACCTTTGGTTTTTGGTCCAACCTATGGTTCAAACCTCTGCACCTGGTTTAGTTCAGCAGCCTAAGCCTAGCTCACCTTAGACTCCGCCTCGAACTGTTGCTGCAATTTTTGTTCAATCTACCACACCTGTTTCTGGAGCATCTGTAGCTCTGGTTTCTATTATTCCTGCATTAGTGCAAACTCCTCAAGCCTCTTTACCACAGTCAGGACCTACAGTTCAGACTTTGGTCCAGATGCCTGCAGGACAAGCTGGTCCAAGGACAATTGCCACGAGTCAACCGTACCAGGGACAATATCAATCTGGTCCTACTATACAAAACCCAGTTTATCAGTATCAACCGTACCCTGAATATACTTATCAACAACCTCAACAACCTCAGTTTGGTTTGGTTAATCCTAGTTTCCCGGGAGGTTATAACATTCCTAATGCAAATCCGATTCCAGGTTATCCTAGATATCCTCCTCCTTGAGCTGGTCTCATTACACAAGGTTTTCGCAAACCTAACCATCAGTGACCATTTATTGCAACTTTGGATTTACATGATTTGTCGTGCCTTACGAACGATCCGATTTACTATCTTCCGTATTGGCCGACGATGCCTAATAAGTTGCCCAGTGATATCCCGAAATTCGAGGGTAAGTCAGGTGTGGATCTGTCAAATCATGTTATGAATTATCACCTCTGGTGTGCATCTAATTCAATCGTTGATGATTCAATTCGATTGTGTCTTTTTCAAAGAACTCTTATTGGTCTTGCTGCCAAATGGTACATTGAGTTACCACAAGGCTTTTTTTATAATTTCAGTCAGTTAGCCACTGCTTTTTTAACTCATTTTCAGTTGCCTGTCAGATACGACAATGGCACGGAACTATTAACTTCCCTAAAACAATCCACGCCACATATATTTCTGATCATATTCATGAATGGCGACGTAGAAGGCATTTAATGAAAGTTTTCATTCCGGATCAAATTTTAGCGGAATGGTTCGTTAAATCATTGTTACCTAAAATCATTGAAGATGTAGCTAAGGCAGGAGTTGTCACTGAAAATCAAGTTATTGCTCAAGCTCAGTACCTTGACCTCATTTATACGCAATCAGGTACTTTACACGAAAAAATCCCTAATCTTCCAAAAACTACAACTCCTTTAGGGTCTCATGCCACTGATGGTATGATTGGTTCAATTAGTACTAAAAGCAAGAAGAAATCTTCACAAAATTCTTCTCCTACACTAACTTTACCTAATTCCCCAAAAGGAGATTCTTCTGCTGAAGTTTCTACCGACATCCATGTCGTAGATTCATCTACGACCAAATCCGATAGTAAAGTGAAGGGGAAAAACAAAAACAATCAAAATTCAAAAGATAAAACAAATAAAAATGAATCTATTGATAAAAAACGAAAACCTTGCTATCCTTGTTTCATTTGCGATGAGGATCATTTTACCAAAGAATGCCCATATCGAGCAGAGTTTTCAAAATTCGTTAAAGGTTCTCAAACGCCTACTATCTTGAAGGATCCTTCTCTTACTCAAGATAGTAAAGTGGTTGCTTCTTCCTCGAATACCTCAGAAGAACCCATTATGATGATGTCTCATGTTAGGATTGCGATGCGATCACAAGATTATGGTAATAAAAATCATGTTGATGGTAAAGAAGCAGAATCTTCTAATTCAAACACATCAACTTCACCTCCTCCTGGTTCCAGTCCACTTCAGATCGAGAAATCTAACCCCGACTTAGTAATCAAACCACCTGCTAAAAGTATACTTCGGAAATCAGCTTTCAATCCACATGCGAGAGCTGCTCAGAATTATAACATTGTTGAAGACTTAGCAGCCATTGCCCCTTCAACTATGTCAGCTTTGGAAGTGCTGCAATCATGCCCAGCACAACGTAAATTACTATTGTTTGCTATAGGAGCTGTCGATATTCAAGATTCGAACCTAGTAATCTTCGATTTAGAGAATAGTACACCCCGCCTTCCTCATCAAATGGCTTTCCAGAATCTAGTGTTAGTCAAAAACAGACCTTGCTTTCGGATTGTGATTGATGAGGGAGCTTCTACGTGTATTATGTCGATCCAGTGTTGGAGATCGCTTGGTTCTCCCACACTCAATCAGTCTCCGACAATTCTAAAGGCTTTTGATGGCCGAGGGTTCCATCCTTTTGGTATTTTGGAAGATTTACCTATAGGGGTTGAAGGCAAAACCGTAAATTTAGATGTGGAAGTGGTTGATGTCCCTCTAGATTACAACCCTCTCCTGGGTCGCAGTTGGTCTTATGCTATGACTGCTATTGTTTCATCGATCTTTCGGCTTATTAAGTTTCCTCATAACGGAAAGATCGTTACGATAAACCAGTTGAGTTATTTCTCATCCGACCCAGCCTCTACAGAAAATGTTCAGCACGTCGATAAAATGACTATACAAGGATGTTGGCGTAGGTTTGATTAAAGATTCTAGTTTACTGGGAACTTTTTCCTTCCCTCCTCCTAACGTATCGCCTTCTATTGCAAATATTCATATGATTTCATCGAATACTGCTACTTTTGATGATCCTTAAATCGTACCTTCCGATTATGAGGTGGATTCATTTCATGGCGCGATGCTTATGGGTCCCTTTGAAATTGCATATCAGGTTGTACAGTCGTTTTCTGATTCTTGACTAGTCACGAGAATAGTTTTTTCTTGTCTCAACCTTGTTAAAAAATGAAACCAGATGTTGCGAGGATAGTTTCTTCCTGTCTCAACCTCGTTAAAAAATGAAACCGGATGTTGCGAGGATAGTTTGTTCCTGTCTCAACCTCGTTTAAAAATGAAACAAGCTCGTCAAAAAATGAATCAAGGGTTTTAGAGCATAGTTCCTTATCTTGTGTCAAGCTCGTTTAAAAAATGAAACAAGGGTTTTGAGGATAGTTCTTTCCCCGTGTCAACCTCATTAAAAAATGAAACAACTCCCTCAAGTTTTTCCAAGATCTCAAGAGTGAACCTTCATTCCATCCACTTGGTTGAATGCAATGAAGCTTGAGGGGCATGTACCTCCTTTTGAGTCATTATGCCGGGGGCATGCAAACTTATAACAAGCATAGTTTTTCATTTCAAGCTTGGTTAAATATGAAATCGAATCCAAGCAAAGTTCTCCATGGTTCAAGCTTGTGTAAAAATGAACCCATACCCGTTTTACATCTCGTGATTGCTGTTTTTATCCGCTAAATTCTGCTAAATGAGCCTCGGTTGTTTTCATTCCATCGCCACCATCTCTTTGGCTGATCATATGCTTTCACTTGGTTGTTTTTCCTTTCCTGAGGGACTGTAGCTATGAGTGGTTTTATTAGCCAGCCTCTTAACCATTACATGTTTTGAGCAGTTCCACCATTACTGAAACCAGTTGCTACTCTTTATACCACTCGTTCCTCTGGGACAAGTCTTCTTTAAGCTTTTTTCTGACTCGTAAAATATGAAAAAATTGTCAAGTTTTTCCCTTTTAACTCATTAAACAGAATAAAAAGGCGGTCCACTTACAGCTCTTTTCTGACCGTATAAACATGAAAAGATCGTTGGATTTTTGTCGTTTCAAATTCAATATTGGTTATAAAACGACGTGTCTTTGATCGTTTTTTTACTTTTTCAGATCAGAGCCACTAATTTTGAAAAGGACTCCTTGATCGTAATGGTTAAGCAGTTCTCTCAAGTATTATTTTATACTTTTTCGGGCTTGAGGGACACAAATTTACAAAAAAGGACACCCATGGAGTTTTCTTAAGTTTTTCTTCTGACTCCCTAAAATTGAAAAACACTGAGTTTTTCATATACTAGACTCGTTAAAATGTAATAGTAAAAGACCTGTTCAATTTTAAACAGGAATAAACCACTCCTTCTTAGGGTTCAAATTTTAAACTAAGTTGGACTCATCCGAAGGATGAGCTTATAAACAAGCAAATGTTATCCTCCTCAAACTTGTCAAAAATAAAGAGGTACTTGCCAGAAATGGTGGGGGAAAAGATCGCCGAATTTTTGTTGTTTCAAGTTCGATATTGGTTATAAAACGACGTGTCTTCGATCGCTTTTTTACTTTTTCAGATCGAAGCCACTAATTATGAAAAGTACTCCTTGATCGTAATGGTCAAGCAGTTCTCTCAAATATTATTTTATACTTTTTCAGGCTTGAAGGACACAAATTTACGAAAAAAGACACCCATGGAGTTTTCTTAAGCTTTTATTCTGACTCCCTAAAATTGAAAAACACCGAGTTTTTCCTATACTGGACTCGTTAAAATGTAACAGTAAAAGACTTGTTCAATTTTAAACAGGAATGAACCACTTCTTCTTAGGGTTCGAAATTTAAACTAAGTTGGACTCATCCGAAGGATGAGCTTATAAACAAGCAAATGTTATCCTCGTCAAACTTGTCAAAAATAAAGAGGTACTTGCCAGAAATGGTGGGGGAAAAGAGAGAAAAATGAACCTATTTGTTACACTTTGTATTTTAGAAAAGCAGTGAACCACTCTTGAACACGACACTTTTGTTCCCCTGGGTTGAGAAATCCTTTGCCTAACAGTTAATCAAACCATATTAAAAGTCTTCAGCCGGTGTCTAAATATTAGCTTTGGGTCAATTGTCACCAAACCATCTGCAGTGTTGTTATGTGTTCAAGAAGTCAGTTCAAATAAACCATTCATTTGAAAAATATCTGTCATCCATTTTGACCATCCCTGAGTCAATCCTTTGCCAATATGTTTCTTCAAAACTTGATCTAAAATTTCGTGTTGTGGGCTTGCCTATGACAGATCGCTTTCTATCGACTTCATCTCATTATCTAGAAAGATGATCTAGGAATCGTCAGTGCCTTAGAATCTGCATGCCCTAATGGCAAGTTTTTCACCTTCAATGATAGGTTGCATCATTGACCTTCGATTAAAGGATTCTATGACATGTTCGACATCAGCTCATTTATTCACATTTCATGAATTGTACTGAGTACTTTGAGAGCCACTGACATTACTGGTGGTTTCTCTCACACTTGTTAACAGTTAACATCATTGACTGGTAATCAAGTGGTTTCTACCATGTTCGACTTCGACATATTCATTCACATGGATAGAATCGTACTAGTTCGGGAAGCAGAAATCAAGACCTTGGATCTAGTTTCTACCATCCAGGCTGCGAGGAATTTTGTTATTCATTATACAATGGACTATTCATAAACAGATCATTGCGCCCATACTATGTCTACACATGTCTATACTCGTGATGTATTACAAAATCATTCCTGTATCAAAACAGTTTAGTTAGTTAGTCAGTTTTCTAGTCAATTTTAATCTGAGTGTGGGAATGCCTACCTCAGTGATGATATGTTCACATATATATTTTTTGCATTAAATGTTTTTACAAGTTACGACTAGGGTATCCACAGGATGATCTTTAAAATGATAAAGTACTTCACTATTCATAGATGACAAACTCTATCTTCATCTATTACAGACTTCGCATTTTAGGGGGCAATCTGTTGCACAAAAAATTGTCACCTTGACATTCTGCAATCTATGTGAGTCCATTACCACTCATATTTTCCTCCATTGCAAGTCTTAAACCTCAGTTCCTCATATCAAGCCTTGAAAATAAGAGAAAGCCCTCAAAAGTCTCTAAAACTCTGGTTCCGCACTTTCTCTTTGCATTACCTGCGGTCCCGCACCTAATGGTCATGGCTCCTATGCACCTGATCGCTTTGTCTCTGTGTTATGGGTGCGGACCCCTGTAAAAGTTAAAAATGCGCAAGTATATTCTTAAAAACTCACTTTGAGTCATTTCTAGAAGCTTCTGGAAAGAATCTTGAGGTGACAAGTTCGCTCCCTTAAATTTCATGCATCCCATACCTTAAGGAGCTAACCCCTTGATGTGAGGAGTTTATTCCTTTGAAGGAGGACTCTATCGCTTCATAGGTGGACCTGTAACCTCCTTCTCTGCACTATAAAATGAAGCATTGGGTTGGTTACTTGGGAGGTTGAAAGCTGAATATTTTTGAGGTGAAACGCTGTTGGAACTTAGTTTTCTTAATTGAGTTTTTATTAGGAGAGATTACATACCTCTAAGATCTCATTTGGAAGAATGCAAGGCTTGTCAAAGTAAAGGAAATTCCTGTTTTGGACCCTAGGAAGAGCTTGTTCAATATCAAGGCTGAAAAGGTTGTAAGGTTCTTCTACTTCAAAGTTAATACAAATAAGTTTGTTTTTCTCAAGAAGCTGTTGTTTTATGATTTATTTTATGGATTCCTTGATCACCATAATGGACATGATTTATGATATTAGCTATGCAAATGCTATTTGACGTTTGCTTGTTTGTGATTGCAGGTTCTTAAAAGGAAACTCTTTTGGACGGTTGAAGGATGGCAACTACAAACTAGTGTTGGACTTAAGGTAGGGTCTTAACACCTCTATAGTTTTTATTTATGAATCGTATATGTTTAGAGAAAGATAGATTTGTTTGTCTGCTTGTTGCTAGATTATCTTTTGATACTAAAGAGATTGGCCGTGTCCGCAAGATCGATTTATCCGGCCAACAGTGTTTGGAATTCTTGTACTGTTAGAATGATACAATTAATATGAAAGCAAGTCCCATCACCTATTCAAACAATATGAAAGCAAGTGTCATCACCAACTCTGGGCTTTGGTGTTTTTTTGTGTTTGGAATTCTTGTATTATTAGGATGATACAAACAATATGAAAGCAAGTCCCATCGCCAACTCCGGTCTCTGGAGTTTTGGTGTTTGGAATTCTTGTATTGTTAGGATGATACAAGTAATATGAAAGCAAGTCCCATCACCAATTCTAGCTTCCGCAGTTAAGATGATACAAGCAATATGAAAGCAAGTCCCATCACCACCTCTGGCCTTTGAAGTTTTGGTGTTTGGAATTCTTGTATTGTTAGGATAATACAAACAAATATGAAAGCAAGTCTCATCACCAACCCTGACCTATGAAGTTTTTGTGTTTGGAATTGATTAAGAATTGTGTTATGTTTCTTAATCAGATATCAAAGTGAGACTATGTGTGACCCTAAGGGTAGAAAATAGGTAGTTTGTGTGTAGAAAGTGTAACTTCTGTTGGAGGGTAGTGTAGGGTAGATTTGAAAGAGTTTTTTTAAAGAGGTGAGCCTCATCAGAATTGGTCTTTTCCAATTCTGGCTTTGCCCAGCATTTAGCAATTGTGAAATGTAAGTTTATAAAAAGATTTGGGTCATAGTTAGCCTTTTCCAATTCTGGCTCAATTGTAAAATGTAAGTTTATAAAAAGATTTGGGTCATAGTTTTGTAAGACCTCTTTCATTACTATATAATAGAAATCTTCTATGTAATTTTACAACAACTTTGTGACTTCTATAACAGTTAGACGACCGGATCGATTCCCAACGAATAGAAATCATGGCCAAAAGAACCAATTATACCGGGTGGAAAGGATGACGGACAGAACCATGGCCTCTGGTGTGGCTGCAGGACACCGAAGAGAAGAAGACAAGAAGCTCACTGTGGAAAAGTTCAATCGCTGGAGACGTGTGCTAGCGGTTCGGCATCACGGAAACAGAGTCTGGCCTTGTGTTGTTGAGCAACGCCTTTCCGGTGGGTTTGCATGACGGGACTGAAATAGTGACTGACACTCGGGACATGAGAATGCCCCTCCGAGATCTTCAATTTACAGAAAAGCGTGGGAATGTTAGTCAAAGGGACGCCCAATGTTCAATCCGTGGATGAAGAGGATAAAGTGAGCTTTTCGGCGAGTATTGACAATCGAAGAAATGGCCGGGTGAGAGAATTTGTTCAAAATCAGAAGCAAGATAGGTTTGTGCCCAGATCGAGAACCAGTTTTGTTGATCACATCCTAACAAGATTGCTGCTGCCGGTAACATGTCTGCAATTGGGTGGCAGATTGTTTTCTTGAATATAATTTTCAATCAGTTGCAGAGCATTTTTTGAAGGCATGTCAGAATTATCCTATGTTTTTCCGAAGATGGTGATTCAGAGGCCAAAGAGGGAATCTGAGATTTTGATAATATATATTGCTTTCCGATGGTTCAGGAATATTTGAATTCTGGGATTCCGCGAGGTAGATTTCAGAAACTTCGGAACTATACATTTACAAAGAGAAGGACACAACTTTGTGGAGTTTTGTATGACCAGGATTTCAAAATGGTTGACTCAGATGATGATTTCAAATTGTCAGTGTTGTATTGTAACTTAAGAGGGGCGTCAGATTTTAAGGCTCCATATATATAATAATTTATATTTCGAAAAGAATTAGATAATGCTAGCCTAACTGTTTTGAAGGTTTTTTTTTGTGTATATCTATATATATATATATAAAAGTTGGAGTCATGAACTTAAGAACATAAAGTTGGACTCATTGAACTTTAAGTATCCATAGGTCACTGAATTTATTTTAAAACATTTTTAATATATTTTAAACAATAAAAAATTACCATGTAATTAAATTTTTTTATTAAATTTCAAAAAAACTAGATATCATCTTTTACTTTCCATGTGTATTTAGACAATTTTATTGTTAGATTAATGCATTCAAAATATATTTTTAACTATAAAAAATCACAATTCAACCAAAATGTATTTCAGTAAATTTCTTCATTGTTTTTTTTTACTTTGGTGACTCAGTGAGTTAGGGAGTAATCCGGGTATGCCTAAGATCAAACCTAGGGGCTGTCACTATAACGCCCAGTATATCCAACAGCCAGTAAGCCAAATATACCAGGAATTTATGATTTAGCAAGAGTCTACTTCTTACGACTTATCACAATGAGCTAGAATTTGAAACCAAGTATCATTGTAAAATTTGAAGAATTCGTTTGCAAAGAGTGCTACTAATGTGATGTTCTGTATTTGTTTCTCTCTTCTGGTATTGACGTATCTGTTAATTTTATCAGATGCTACCTGAAGTGAGTTTGCTCTTAACAACACTACAATTGTAACCCTGGTCATTACTCTGCAACTGTACTACTGGTTATTCACCGTTATAATAGTTTACGGACCACTGTAATTGTGGGAATTCAGGGCATCACCTAAAAGCATCTGCTTTGATTTAAGAGTATCAACATAAATTCAAATTAAAGAACGCAATTTAAACTAAAGAAAGGTCATTGGGCTTTGCAGATCAATTTCAATTAAAGAACGCAATTTAAGCTAAAGAAAGGCCATTGGGTTTTGCAGATCAATTTCCTTCGAAGTTCGCAGTGGAAATAAACTGACCTGGTACAGAGCAATGTTAAGAAGAAAATGGATGGCAAAACACGCAAACGCAGCGTAGATCGCCAGATAGAAGTCTTTCGTCTTTCGTCTCAGGCGAACCTTCCGATTTCCAAATCGCCTCCATTGAACACCAGCATAAGATGCTCTGTCACTGACTTACCAGGAAAAGAAAATGCATTTTCGATTTGAAACCCCTCGAAACCATTAAAATGGCATAGCTGATGGATTGCGATTGCTGAGAAGGCCTGAGCCTGGAGTTAATTATAATGCCATGTCTGCGAGCAGCAATTTGAACAACCTTTGAAAATGGGTATTTCTCAGAACGGAAAACTTTGTTATCCTTCGTTTCAAATTGATGAGTCATCTCTGAAAAGGGCAAAATTTTGGTATTTTTCATTCAAATTCTGGGCGGAAGAGAATTTTGTGAAATTCCGTACTTTTTAATTCCAATTGTGGTCGGAGGAGAATTTTGCGCACTTTACCCTGGTCGGAGGAGAATTTTGTGCATTCTACCTTGGTCGTTTGAGAATTTTGCGCACTTTACTGTAAAGTTTTGTTTTTTAAATATCATAAACTTATATATGATAATGCGCCGGGAAAACCAAACTTTTAAAAAGTCTCACTAAAAATAATTACCACATTATATGTTATTTTTTATAATATTTTTTTTCAAAATAAAAATGTATACATCGTTAGTGTCAGATTATATCATAGTCCTCTAATGAGGCGGAGGAATTGCTTGGACGGTTAAAAGTGGCCGGCAGAAAAATTTCAAAAAACCTTGTAGATACAGTGTTTGTCATATTTTTGATGGTGGAATATTTTTGATGGTGGAAATGGATTCAGCACCATCAAAAACGTCTAAGACACCCAAAATTTTGAAGTTTAACAATATAACTTGGATTTACAAAAATCATTGTCGAACTTGGATTTTCACTTTATGAAATATTTGTATTATCTTAACGCTAGGTGAGCTGTTTAGTGGTTTTTTACGGCATAATCAAGATAAAGTATTTGTGTAGTGATTTGTATTGGATTCATTAATGTAAATACTTCTTCACTTTATATATGTGTTCATGTTCTCTATATCATGTTCATGTGCTTTTATGTGGTATGTTGATTGGATTAGTGTTATAATAAATTTAAAATGGAGTTGTTTAATTTTGTATATATTTAATGTTAATATAAAATGGTAAATTTCTCATTAATTTAAAATTCAAAAATTTTTAATTAAATTTTAAAAATATGACACAATTTAAAATTTGGTTAATGGTTAAAATTTGGAATTTCTTCATTTTTCTATTTTTTTTGGTTATATTGTGATTTTTTTTATCATGATTATGGTAATATATAAGTCTAATGGTAAGAGAATTAAACTACTCTTAAAAAATTTCTCAAATTTGTATTATATTTGTAACTTGAAAAAAATCCTTAAATTACAAAATTAGCTTATTACATATTGCAATTATCTAAAAAGAAAATGTTCCATTATTAAACATTTTGCTTGTCATAAACTATCTATATTTAAAACAACTCATTCAAAAAAACCAAACAAATGGTAAGAGAATTAAACTACTCTTAAAAAATTTCTCAAATTTGTATTATATTTGTAACTTGAAAAAAATCCTTAAATTACAAAATTAGCTTATTACATATTGCAATTATCTAAAAAGAAAATGTTCCATTATTAAACATTTTGCTTGTCAGAAACTATCTATATTTAAAACAACTCATTCAAAAAAACCAAACAACCCATCTAGAAAACAAAACCATTCATCAAATGCATTTGATTACACAAGCAAAAATTTTGATTGATTGAATGTTTTGGCTAGGGATATGCACCATTCAAATCTCTCGTCATTAACATAAGACTATACCTCTAAATTTTTTTAACATTGACCTTGACAACTACTTTAACAACCATGATCCACCATCAACCCAAGATTATATCTCTAACACTATCAAGCATTGCCCTTCATAGCTACTTTGACAACCGCGATCCATCTTAACCACCACTATCATTGTTTTAAAAGTCAACAATGTACTTAGGGCCCTGACAGATCTTCTGTGTGTGTTGATACTTGTGGAGACATCAAAATGGTTGTTTCATGTTCAAGGATTGGTTTAGGGGATGGAAAAGGGGACAAGACCAATGATTTCGTGAGGCACAAGCATCCTAATGTCTCCATATATATATATATATTCACACACATAGGGTGGAAGCTTGGAACTAATGCTTCTGTGGGTATCAAACCTCCTAATGTCTTTGTGGGAGTATAAATAAACACAAATAAGATTATTTGGGACTCTAACCAAACAATGGTGCTAAGTGTATAAAGAGTGAACACAGCAGGCAATGATGTTAGTGGTTTATGGAAAAGGGTGATTGTCAAAGTTGTGTCAATGTTGTGTTTTAGTAATGTGAAAGGCATAACCTTAGGGGAGCGATGAGGGACTTGCATGGTGCATATCCCTTGTCATTTTTCAATTTCCAACCATGCTCATCATTAAGAAGAACCTATTAGCTATCAAACATAAGCCTCTAAACTATCAAATGTTTTCCCTCCATCACACAAGGTATGGCCATTGACCTTGTTCCATCCATGGCATTCTTTGATAACTACTCTCCAACATTAAACTTCTCAATCATTATCTTTGTTATCATAGTATAATTGGTGTTTAATCCTTATGTAAGGACTACCCAACTATCTTTACTACTCCAAGTCATTATCGATTTAGCCAATGCCACCATTGCCATGTTGTCTCCCCTGCAAATTTCCAATGCCTTAGTAGCAACTTCCATCACTCGTTACGCTCCTCAATGGTTGTGTTGCAAAGTGGCATTCATCAAAGCTTATGTCACATTGTGGTGTTCCTCAAGGGTTATGTTGGAGTGTGATGCTTCCCAATTCTTACATCACTTTGTGACATTATTATTCATTGTGTATTGTTGAATTACTACCCTCCATAATGGTTACATCACATTGCAATGTTCATAAAGGATCGTGTCACCTTCATATTTGTGGTTATATTAAAATATCAATATAATCAATATTTGTGGCCATGGTTGAATTTGGTTAACCATGTTTGAATGACTATAGTTTCCCATGGTTGATTATGTTTAAAAACTTTTATTTATAGTTGACCATAGTTGACTTTTATAAGCCATAGTTGCTTATGCAACTATGTTTGAATATGAATGACTTTGGTCAACCATTGTCAAATATGGTTGAATTTGGTTGACCATGTTAAACTATTGTTAGCCATGGTTTAATTTGGTTGACTGTGTTTGACTATGGTTGACTATGTGTGACCATGTCAACAATGGTTAACCATGTTTATTATGGTGGACTATAGATGACTATTGTTGACCATGTTTTATTGTGCTCATATTTGGTTAACCATGGTTATCTATGGTTGACTTTGGTTTTACTATGGCTAACTATGTTTGTATATGGTTTAATATGGTTGACCATAATTAATCATTGTTAACTTTATTTGATCTTGGTTGACTTTGGTTAACTTTGGTTGATCATGTTTGACCATAATTGACCAAGGTTAACTTTGTTTGGTTTTAGTTTACTATGATTTATCAACTTTTGGTTGACTTTAGTTTATTATGGTTGACTTTGGTTTATGTTTGATTCACTATGGTTGACCTTAGTTGACTTTGGTTTACTATAGATTCACTATGGTTGATTATCTTCAACGATATTTGACTATGGTTGACTCAGGCTAACTAATATTTAATTTGGTTGGACATGGTTAACATGGTTGATTATGCTTGGCCATGGTTGGACATGGTCAACATGGTTGACAATGGTTAACTATGTTGATTATATTTAACCATAGTTTAGTATGGTAATGTCGTGATAAAAATCATGCTCGACTAATGTTGTTTCTATGTTCTTAATGGTTGTGTTGCAATGCAACATGTAGATATTCCTATAGATTCAACAGCTCATGTAATTTCCTAAAACAAAAGACAAGAATCTACTCTACGCTTTAAACAGTGGAAGCCAAGAATCGATGAAAACAATAATCCACAAGAGGAAGATAATCAAAGACACAACAAAATTGTTTATGTGGGGAAATCCACTGCTGAAAACCCTAACTATCTATTGCATTAATTAGAAATCTTAGTGATAATACAAAGCTTGTTCTCACAAGAACAATTCCACACAAGTGTGATCAACTCTTTGCCTCACAAGCTCGCACGAACCAACACTTAGCAAAATTTTGTTCCCTGTTGAGGCCCTATTTCCTTGTGCGATTCCCGTGAGGAATAACCCATATTTAATTGGGAATTCCTTCTTCCATAACTGTACAATCCAAATCTAGGTCCTCTTCTGATTGCATGCATGATTTGTACAACTCAAATCATTCTACAACTGATAGTACACTGTCCTTACACTCTAGTCTCAACTAGGTATTTCTCTGAACTAACATGCATGAGTTTCTCCTGAGGGAATCTTCAGTTAGCTGGAGTAGCACTGAGGATGCACCAGTGCACCAACTCACTACTAGACCTCTACTAGTTCCACAAACAATTAGAACTAGTTTAACTGTCGATAACTCACTCAAACTGAGTTATTTAATTAAAACTCAAATAAACTCATCCTAGACCCCTAAAATTTATGGAGAACATATACATGACTACAGAAAGACTTCCAATTCGAAATTCCTAAGAAAATTAAGTTAATTAAACTTAATTAACTATTTACAAGCTGCGATGAGAATAGAATTTGGTTTTAATTCATAGTTAAATTCAAGGACAAATTAAACTGGAATTTCTTGTTTCCATTTCTCAACAGTCCCTCTCAACAAGAAATGGATTATCAGCTACCCTGATCCTGTCTCTGTGAAACTCGAATTTACATCTTGAAAATGCCTTTGTCAAAATGTCAACATCTTGCTCCTCCATGGGAATGTACTCCAACAACATAATCCACCTCAATACATAATATTTGAGATGATGATATCATATATTAATATGTTTGGACCGATCATGAAAAACTGGATTTTCAAAGAGTTTGATACAACTCTCATTATCACAGTAAATCATAGTTGGATGCATCTGCTGACCAAACAAACCAACTAAAATCTTCCTCATCCAGATGGCCTCACATGCTACCTGAATTGCATCCATGTACTCTGGCTCTGCCAAACTGAGTGCAATCAATCTATGTTTCATGTTGTACCAAGAAACTGTCACTGGCCCAATACTGAAGATCCCTCTTGATGTACTCTTCTTGTCGAATGGTCTCCCTGTCGAATCTACATTGGTAAAGCCTTGATGCTTCACTCCCTCTGTCTATTTGTACCATAATCCATACTGAGTAGTGCCCTTGAGGTATCTCAAGACATGCTTTGTCGCCTTCCAATATAGCTTGGTAGGCCTAACCATCGCTTGTCTAAGCTGGTTAACTTCATAGCACATATCTGGTCGTGTGTTCACCAAGTACATGAGTGAACCCTCAAGCTGCCTGTAAACAATAACTTCCACTACATCCCCTGAAGTAGCATCCTCCTTCCTCCAGTTACCTGCTAGAGGAGTCTCCATGGGTTTGTTGCTCTCCATGCAGAACCTCTTGAGTATCTCATTGGCATACTTGCCTTGAGACACAAACAATTCCCCATCACCTTATCATAGTTCCATGCCCAAAAATTAATGCATGAGCCCCATTTCCTTGACCTCAGACTCTCTTGCAAGGTCCTCCTTGCAAGACTTTATCAACTGATCATCACCTATCAAAATCAAATTGTCGACGTATAATACAATGACCAACAATTTATCTTCCACTACTATGTGGTATAGGTTTGCATCTGCTTCACTCATAGTGAAGCCCAACCCGATGAAGTAGCTATTGATCCTTGTGTACCAATCACAGAGTGCTTTCTTCAGCCCATACAACACCCTCTTGAGCCGACACACATGCGACTCACGGTCGAAGGTTTCAAAACCTTTAGGTTGCTCTGTGTACACCTCTTCCTCAATTGGGTCATTAAGGAAGGTTGTCTTTACATCCATCTGATGTATCTTCCAACCAATGTACGATGATAGTGCTAATATAGATCTGATTGATGAGTACCTTTCAACAGGAGAAAAGGACTCATCATAGTCAATCCCCTCTACCTGTGAAAAACACAAGCCACAAACATGGACTTATGCTTCTCCACACTACCATTTGCAGCTTTCTTTACATTGTAAAGCCATCAGGAACTCAACATTGACTTGTACTCTGGCCTTGGGACCACATCCCAAACATTTTTACGAATTATGGAGTCATACTTCTCCACCATGGCATCAACCCAAACCGGCTGCTACACTGCTTTCTCAAAGGAAGATGGCTCTGTCTCAACACATCCGATCATAAGAGCCATGTATCTAGTGTACTTCTCAGGTGACCTCCTCTGTTTTCATTAAGATGTGGGAGCTTCCACATTCTCCCATGCATCATGCAATAACCTGTCAGCCTCTCTGGTGCGCTTTCTCTGGAAGACTCTGGCTGAGTGGATGTCTCCACTCTCGTATCCTATGCATGTGGCTACTCCACATCAATTTTAGGCTCCTCAACCTTATAAACTAAAATCTCCACAACCGCATGTAACTCAAGCTCCTTCTCAAGGGAAACTCGCATGGCCTTCTCCTCATCGAATCTGACATCCCTACGGACCAGTGTCATCCTACTGGTTAGAAAGTACACTCGATAGTTTTGAGGTGTATCAGTGTACCCAACAAATATCCCCAACTCTACTTTCGACTCAAGATTCTTGCGTGCATCTTTGGTCACAAGGAAATATACCAATGACCCAAAAATCCTAAAGTGACCAACATTTGGCCTCTTACAAGAATAATCCTCCTTTGGTGTCTTCATCCCAAGAATCTGATTCGGGCTACGATTCTACAAAAAGACTATTGTGTTGCATGCCTCAGCCCCCAAGTGTAGTGGTAGGCCTTAATCATGCAACATCGCCCATGTTTCCCCTACAATGCTTGTGTTCTTCCTCTCGCCCACCCCATTTTGCCGTGGGTTATGGGATGTCATCAACTCTCGTTTAATCCCTTATGATGCACAAAAGTTCTTAAACTCATGTAGGACATACTCGCCATTGTTATCACTCCTCAGATTTTTAACCTTTTTGCCAGACTCTTTCTCAAACAATGCTTTAAATTCACAAACTTTGTGAAAGTTTGCTCCTTCTTCTGCATGAAAAATATCCAGCATTTACGAGAAAAGTCGTCAACAAAGATAACATAATACCTATGTTTGGTTGTGGATGTTATCAAGAATGGTCCACACCCATTTCAATGGACTTGCTCTAGAATCACCTCTACTCGAGTATCTCTATCATGAAAGGAAGCCTTGATGTATTTTCCCAAAGTACACCACTTGCATGTATCAACTTGCTCTAGCGTACCTTTGGGAAGATGAGCAGAGATCTGTTGCATGATTTTCAAATCCCCATGATGCAAGTGGCCCAATCACCTATGCCACAACTCGGCAACGTCTCGGCTCTGCACCTTATCTGCTTTCGTGCTAAAAGCAACACAATCATCTACCTCCAACTTATAGAGATTCTTAACTTGAATCCCTATCTTCTTTACTTGACCCGTGGATATGTGTCGAAGGAATGCCTTTCCTTTCAAGAAAATCACATCATAGCCTTTATCCTCAAGCATGGTGACGATACTAAGTTCTTCTTCAACCCGAGCACATACAAAACATCCCTCAAGGTGAGAGGAGCACACTTCTCCCCATGAAAAGTAACTGTGCCCAATCCAGTAGCACTATACCTCCAGTCATCACCCATCTTGATATACATCTAGAGATCTTTCTCCTCCATGTCACTGAACAACTCTTTTTCACTAGTCATATGGAATGAAGCTCCACTATCAAGGTACCATACACTACCCATCATTGATGACACCATGCATACAATGAGATTAAATTCCAATTCGAAATGAGAGGCCAAAGCCTCACCCACCGCTCCTCCTAAGGATTTCTTCTTAGACTTCTTGAGCAGACAATTTGTAGCAAAATGGCCCAACTCGTGACAATGAAAGCACTTAATTTTTTTCATGTCTTTCTTCTTACCTCCATGGAAAGAATCCGATTTGGAATGGGATGCCTTCCCTTTCCCTTTCCTTGCCTTACTCGCTAAGGCACAATTTTCCTCATCATCAATCTTTGATGAGGAATCGTCTCTGGTGTTCCTTCTGATCTCCTCCTGCATCAAATCTGACCACAGTCATTCCCAATCTGGTATCTTCTCCCTCCCATTGATAGAGTCCCGATAACTATTCCAACTCTTAGGAAGGCCTAGGAGATCTAGGCTCACCATATCATCCTCGACAATGGTTATTCCAACACTTACAAACTCATCGTGGTAGTGAGTGAACTTGGTCAAGTATTTTGAAATGGTCTCGCTTCTCTCCATCTTGATTTTTCGAAGGTTTCCTTTCAGTGCCAATTTCCTATGGTCATTGGTATTCTGGAATAGGTTCGTCAATTCTTTCCACATAGTATACGGAGTTTCCTTCCCATGGAGACTCGAGACAATGTGGTCTTGAACTCCCTCAAGGATTATCCGCCTCACCTTCGCCACACACTTCTTCCATTCGACCAAATTTTATGCATCCGATGCTGCTGGCTTAGGAATGTCTTGATCAATGAATTCCTTCAAGCCATTATCCTCCAACACAACCTCCATTATGTCCTTCCAAGCAATATAATTTGAGTTTCCTTCCAAGGAATACTCGAGCCACAAACCGTAGAACACCATCTGCTGATCTTGAAGTATGTATTACAAATTCGAATTTCACCTGTAACAAAAAACTAAAAACTTCGAAATATCCTCTAGTATATTATCTTCAACTCTAATACCATGTAGATATTTCTATAGATTCAACAGTTCATTTAATTTCCTAAAACACAAGACAAGAATCTACTCTACTCTTTAAACAATAGAAACCAAGAATTGATGAAAATAATAATCGACAAGAGGAAGATAATCAAAGACACATAGTACAATTGTTTCTCTGGGTAAAGCCACTACTCAAAACCTTGACTATCTATTGCATTAATCAGAAATATGAGTGATAATACAAATCTTTCTCTCACAAGAACAATTCCACACAAGTATGATCAACTCTGTGCCTCACAAGCCCACACTGACCAACACTTAGCCAATTTCTGCTGCCTGCTAAGACCCTATTTCCTTGTGTAATTATTGTGAGGAATTGGGAAAACTTTAAGAACCACCCTAAATTTATATGTATAATAAATGGGTGAATCCCCATGATACATAGGAAAAGTGGGAGGTGATTTTATCAATAATATATATATATATCTTGTAAAGTCAAGGCAATTCTATCACTGAATCATAAAATCTTGTAAGACCTTGGAAAATATTTCACTAAATAATAAAACATTATGAAGTCTTGGCGAATGTTTTGTTAAAGTATGAAACCATATATGAGAATAGGAAAACATAGTCATTAAACTGTAATATACTAACATACATGTTTGGAAAAAAGAAACATAATTTTCTCTTCCTACAAATAATGTTGCAAGTTTCAGTGGCCATGTTTGTCAAGGTTCTTACTGTACACTCCTTCATATCCTTCTATTAGTTTTGATAATATTCCACAACAATGTTCTTGTATGTGTTGATCTTGACCACCAGTTATGTCAAGGTAGGAGAGATTAATCTTTTCTCTACCACTTTTGTCAAGCTATGAGAGATTGCTATTTGTACAAATTTTGTTTTACTTTTCTCCCAACTTTTGTTTCCATGAGTGTTTCCATCACTACCTTGTTGATTCCATATCAAACCAATTTCTCAAATGCTAGTCTAACTGTGACAAAGGACTTTCTTACTTCTACAAATTTGCAGCCTCATTGTAAGGAGAAGTTGTTATATTTGCAGGGGCAATTTATAAACACTTTCATTCACTCTCCAGGTAGTTTTTAAGCCATCGACCTTCAGGTAGTTCATCCTTCCATATGATATTTGGTCATTACACTCTGTTCTTCAAGAAATATATAAGTTATGAAAGTCATTCTACCATGTCATGAAGTGTTGAATCGACGTAATCCCATACCCATGAACCTTACCTATGGTCTTACGATGCGATCTTCTATTTTGAGTCACTGTGTTAAAATCCCTCCCCTTCAAGCAGGCTTTATGCAAGTAGGAAAATGAAACAGGGCCCCCTTACTTACCGACCTTCCTTTCTCTTACCTGAATAGTTGTATCTTACCTAACCAACAAATGGTTCCTACCTTGAATGATAGAGTTTAATAGACCAAAAATAAAATATTTATGTAACACTAGTCCCCACCACCTGAACACCTTATGACCCAGCACGAATGAAGGAATGTTAAGGATTTCTTCATTAGTATTCGTAAAGATAATTTTAATTCATATTCATCATGGCTTCTATTAACCACTCATGTAGGGTCACTTGGCTTGGCAATTAGAATTTCTCATTAATGCTTCCCATCACTCGACCACCTTCAATCATATTGATTTCAACAATTTCATTTTGATTAGAATTTGTAAAATTTGTATGTGGTTTTTGTCATCAATAAATACTATTTTTTCTTCAATTTCTCCATCATATTCTTAAGTAGCATTGCTATGTTCATCATCATCACCTAATAGATGATAACATCCTTGAGGTAGACTCAACATGTTTATAACAACTTTTGCATCTTTATCACCACGTTTTTCAAAAACTTGGCTACAAGCCTCATCATTGGTAAGAGCATCATAATGGACTAGCCAAATTCCATTGCACCTACATTCCACATTAATATTAGAGGGTGTCAAGGTCATCTCAATAGATATGGTAGCAATTTCAATTGTTTGAAACCTTTTTACCTCTCTCCATGGGTTCTTTTCCATCCAATTTATTCTCTCAAGCCTTAAATAATTCTTAAAAGGCCCAAACACACTTCTAGGGGTTGCAACTTCTGAGTAATTTCTAAGTAGTGCCAACACTATGTATGCCTATTGTGTTTTCCTCTGTGGTTTCTAAAACTATGTTGTTGTGATGGCCATAAAAAATTAACAAGTATATGATTGTAAGATAGACGCCTTCAGGTAAAAAGTGTCAAAATGGTATAGCCAAATCATAAACAATTATTTAGTCATCCATGCATTAGGATGTGTAACCACAGATATTCCTTTCTCACAATTCATGACATGGTTCTTCATATTTTTATTTCCCTAAAACAAATATAACCTAGACATTTATAAACCAATTGTAATTGCACAACAAAATATAGTTATCCACATTGTTGTTAGGAAACACTTTGGCACATTTTCACTCATTCTCTTGGAATTTATCCACATGCCACAATTCCTTCCAACTTGCAAAGGAAACTCATCACAATTGCATATATATTTTGTAAACTGTATGAATGATCTTTTTATTCCTTGGATAGAGTGTATTAGAACTTGGTTAGAATTGTAGGGTGTAAATCCATAGCTCTGTCTCTATTTAGGATTTCAATTGTTCATAATGCCATCTCTTGATATATTTTCTTAACTCCTACACACCCTTATTTCCCCTAAATCCATCTTTGAATGGACTCAAAGTGGAGCAACGTTAGCCTTAAGTTGTATCAACTCTAGGTCATGTTCAATTTCAAGTATCTCCTTACACCAATCAACTATTTCCTCCTTATGTTCAATTAACGCTATAATAACCCCTTTCTTCTTCTCCCTTGCATGAGGTATTTAGCCAATAATGTATTGATGCTGGTGAGTTCCATATTTTCTCACTACAACTCTTATTAAGCATCCATTGAAGTCAACATCATCAATTTCCTTTAGCATATCCTCTTTAGTTCGGCCTTTGTTAACACTAATATTATTGGTTAAACTTGCACCTTGCACTATAATTCATGCAGAAGCACCACCTTCAACATCTACATCATATGATCTTCAACTTTCATATCATTATGCTCTTCAAAACCTACCGGATTTAACTCCTCATTTGAGGAAGAGTTTTGTAGATGATCAACCCTTGTCACTTGCATTCTTACCCTCACAATAGCAACACTATTTCCTCATGCATGACAGAAAAACATGAAACAAACAAATATTGTAGAATAATAGAGGTTGATGTAGTGCATAGCAACAGGGAAACAAAAAACTTTAAGGTAAACATAGGTGACAAGAAAGAAAACTTTAAAAGGAGAGAGTTTATGAAATATTGTTGATCCCTAACTAAAGATTCATGGTGAGAGAAATGTTTGCATTGACCTATAGAGCAGTATTGTAAACTGAGTTGAAGAAATGGTGCTTCCATTAATGATTGTTTATATTTATAATGCTCCATTGGAAATCTTGATTGATGAGTCCCAAGAATAAAGATACATTGTATGAAATTCTGACAGTGATCTAGAGAGCAGTATTGTAAACTGAGTTTCTTCAATGGTGCTTCCATGAATTGTAGATTAAATGTATAACATTCCATTGGAAAGTTAAGTGGTGAATGGTCATTGAAATGGATTTCATATGCAGAATGATGATATATGTGTCTAGGAATGATTTGATTATGATCTAGGGGCTCTTAGTTTCTCCTAGCCAATGCTGGTGCTTCTAAAATGTTTAATGGTCCTGGCAGATTGATTTGATTAATGTTCATTTTGAGCATAGTTGAATAAGTTAATCCTTTGCAGTATAGATTACAAACTTAGGGGTGGGTAATGAAAATCATTTAATGATAACCATTACCTATTCATGTATGATCAAATGCACAAGGAGAAAGAATCATTAGGCTCTATATGGACATGAGGTTATACATATTGGAACATTATTTACAGCATACATTCTCCAACAATCAATCTCTTTGTCATATGTGATAGGTAATCTATACATCAAAACTGAACCTTGTTGGACTAAACATTTGATGGTTTTTAATGTCTAAGGATTTGAAGTGTCTTTACGTTAGAGCATTTAAAGATGTGTTTGGACATGATGTTTTGTATGGTAGTGAACTAAGAGTCACTTTCTAGACAATTGTATGCCTAGTGAGTTTATGGACTATTTTTAAACTTGTGAGCATTCTTCATTATTTTAATACCACTTTTATCAGGTGTTATTGGTGTGTTGTGTTCTGATTTGTTATAGCTTCAGAGGTCAGGTTCTATCTCCACTATTGGTCCCCATTCCACTACTAGCTTCCCTCCCCTAGTTTATCACCTACTCTAGAATCACAAACTCGTGAGGCATTGATTACAATTGAATATAACCAATGAGAACTTGACAATAATATAAATGGAGTTGCAACAATAAAAAAACATAATTAGGTCACTGTATCAAGAAAATACATTAAGCATGCAATAATGCTTGTGAGAATGATCTCCATTACAACAGGAACGACTGGGGACCATGACATCAAATACAAAAAGATTCAAAGCATTGATCAACAAGAGGTGTTGCTTAAGAATAATGTTTTGCCCCACAAATAACACCTCATGTTTAATTTCAAGTGTATTATTACACCACAAACAACGCCTCATGTTTAATTTCAAATATATTACAATGAACAACAAAGGAAACGCCAATATAAAATCCCAAGAATCAAATACATGCATAACCCACCAGGGACTTCTGTGTTTTGGCAATGCAGTAATGAAAAATAATCCAGAATGAAAAAAATGTTATCTTTTGATGAATGACATATCACAACAACTATGTAGGAATTAAAAAAAATCATGCACAATCACCACATTATCATACATAAATTCCCATTGAGAAATTAGAGTAGCTGATCAAAAGCAAAAAAATCTTAATTTTGTAGTCTGCACCAAAAAAAAAAACAAGCACAAGAATTTGAGATGATGACTAGACACAGGAAAATAATGGCTTCTATGCAATAACCGAGTTGCCTATTTGACCAATAATACTCAAAACACAAAAGTACATTCTACCATTTCTGAAAGAGTCGAGTTGGAATGTACATGTAGATGAAGGTTTCTCATTAAAACACCATTACTATTTGATAAACCACCATGGTTGTAGACGAATTTCAATCATGATCTTCGACACCTGACCTAATGAAAACCTAAGCTAATTAAATTACATTACTTTATGCCATCCATGACACAACAAAAAAAGTTTTATATTCTACCATTTTCGAGAGAGCCCGGCTAGGATGTATATGTAGATGAAAAGTTTTCATTGAGAAAGAAATTATTACTAATTCAAAACATGCCAAGTTTTTACCTGTAAATTGACACTCAATCATGATTTTCAAAACCTGAGTTAATGGAAACATCCCAATACACCATGCCCACCATTCATAAAATATTTTACATCCTACTAATTCAAGGAGAGATCAGTTGGAATATATGTATATGCAAATGAAATTTCACCAAGGTATAGAAGCAGTTACTCATATGTTTCACAATCCGAGTTTGGCAAACTCCCATTATTCTTTTCAGCACTTCCAACTGAAAACAATTTCTAGCAATGTGAGAATGCACTCACTATAATTTGCGCTACTTTGAACATCTAGTTGGTTGAAAGGCCTTGCATTTGGTGGTCACACAAAAAAATGAGCATTCAAGAGTCAAATATTCAAAACTTAACCCATGTTCATCATTTAGATACTATGATTCCATTGAATAATACCCTCTCCTGTTAAGACAATTAAGACTAGAATACCATTAAATCAAAAGCTAAACAATGTTGTCAATAGGATCTCACCTGGTCAGTGAAAGAGGGGTGTTGTTATCATGCCCACTGGGCATCAACTCCCCCAAGTGACATGTTCACCTCTCGTGGACTGGCACACCTCCACAAGGGGCTGCTTATTGTGTATGGGACCAAATACCAGTCCTATGCAATTTTGGCAAAATAGATACTACCCAATCATGGTATATTTTATAGTCCTCAGGCACATCACATCATGTCTCACAACCTTAATCCAATAATCCTTGCACTTTTTTCTTCACCCCATAAAACTCCATAACAAATTATATATACACTTGTTTGGAATAAGTGAATCCAATAGTAATTGGATCAAATACTCCACTTATTTTTTTGTGTGTTTTGGCTCTCAAGTTTGTCTCTATATACTTTGCATTCCGCTGTCCTATAGACTAAATGAGAGCTTGATTCTATAGACTCAATCAACTCAAGATGTAGCTTCCTAATAGTGTAAGTCCCAATCAATCTAATATGTTGACTAATACTAATATAATTTAAAATAGTAAGAGTAGTCAACCAGTCAAATGAAACACAGACAGGGTGTGTAAAGTGGTAAATTTAGTAATCAAACCATGTGTAAACACCTACTCAAGCTAAGTCAATTATATCTATAAACCATGGATAAGGTGGTAAATTAATTCTATAAAGGGTGTGTACAATAAACGTAATAGTAGCACTTTCTTTCTATTTATTCATACCTAAGTCTTTATGCCTACTATTCCTATTACTTAGTCATAACTAATAGAAGAGAGTCTAAATAACTACTCAGGAAAATGAAGGATTGAAAGGGTGTACCATACAAATTATGTAGACTTTTTTTGCCAATAAATAAGATAGAAAACTCAACATCCATCACACCAAAACAAAATCTATATGCTTATACTTGGAAAGCACATAAATTCAAGAAAAATACAGATCTCAATATGGTTCATTGCTATAATCTACAAATGGGACCAATTCTTGTCAGCCTATCTGAGATGATGAATGTAACAATAAAATCTTAGAATCCTGATTGATTGCAAATGTGTTATGTATACATGGAATCTATGCATGTGTAGAAGTATCTTAGTGAACACACATTATGAAACTGTGTAATTGGCCCAATACCTGGGCCCTTGAGAAGTGCTATAATAGCTATATAAAATATCCACAGTCACACCACATAAATAAGTGCTATAATAGCTTCCATACAAGTTATCAATATTTTTCAACCTAAAATTCTTATGATGAACAAAAAGAGAGTCATACATAATTACCAATAAATAAAATGGCAAACTCAACATCCAACACATCGAAATAGAATATGTTAATGCAAATGCTGGGAAAGCACATAAATTTAGACAAAATTCAGCTTAAAACATTATTGATCACTATAATATACACATGGAACCAAATCTTTCCAACTTGGTTATCGTCACTAAAGCCCAACCTAAAAGTTAATAAAGGACACTTATGATCTTGTGAGTACGTTATATATCTAACTAAGATCTTCAGTGCCAACACCAGACAATGGAAATTGGCTAGCAAATGATTCAACCCGCTTTTTGAGATTAACAATGCTATTTCGTAGCTGGAAATTGTCTAACTTAATAAATTCTATAAAATCTTATAATTTTTTACTTTTCACCGAGCCCTTAGCCTTAATGGCTATCTGCACCCCCTCGTGGATAAAATATGCAACCTTAATAAAGTCATCCTCAAGAAGCCCACGGCTAGTTAATGTAGGAGTCCCTATGTGTATATAACTAGGAAACATAACACTTTTATCACCTGAAAATGTAAGGTATTAAAGTAAGCCATATCATCCCATGGAGAAGGGAAAATCAATGAATCCCTTACATCTAAAAATACAAAGAAAAAATTCATGTAACCTGGTACAAAATTCTTATTCAGTGTGATAGAAGCCACATCCAAAATGTCCTCTACTATTGCACCATCAATGCCCTATCCAAGCCCATTAATATATACCATGTTACATTCAACCAACTAAATCCAATATAAATCAATATACAAGTAGGTTATGCACTCGAGCATATGAACAAAGGATCCTTACCAAGGGCCTCAAATCAACTAGAACTAGGTGATTTTCACTACCACCAGACACCAAATTGTAACCCAAATCCATTAGGCTCTTTGCAAGGGCTCGAAAATTTGCTACAACTTACTAAAACTATTTTACCTTTGATAAGAAACAAAATCCATTCAAAAAATAATTCACATGCATGAATCTTACAGAAGCTTAGACATGTGAGAGTGCTACACCTATACTTGATAAGCCTTGAACTCTGCAGTTACATCCTGTTTTAAACAAACAACCAAACCTCCTATGGTATGGTTATGTGGTCCTCCTTAGAAAGCCACAAATTATTTCATGTATCTTTTAGAAATGAAATGATACAAAAAATTGATATATCTAATATTATGATATTAGTGAGCAGGAGAACAATATGGATGATGGATGAAAGGAAGGAGAACTCAGATTGACATGTAACCCTGGGAAAACTATATTTTTAATGGTTGTCTCTAGGTCAACCCCCAACATTGGTTCCTTCCTGAAGAATATCATTCCTCCCTAAGGTCCTCGTAAAGACTAAAAATCACAACCCTCCAATCCCAAAATATTTCAGAATGAAAAATATCAGAAAGATAAAAATGAAAGGAAAAAAGTGAAACAATTGACAAACAATTCGAGGAACATAATGAGTTTCATCGAAGCTTTGATCTAGTAGTGATAAGAAACAAAAAGAACATTAAAAAATGAAAAAAGGAAACTGAATCAAAGAATATGTAAGAGAATCAAAAGGAAAATCTATACCTCTTAACTCTATAATCACTCCTCCTATGATGGGAATGACATATTTGTTTTAGTTCTTCGTCAGTTCTTGAACATTAATGGGATTCTTTTTCTTCTACAAGGGGGGAATGGCACAGATAGATAGCATTAAGATATATCCAAAAAAATATCCATCTAATATAGTCATATTTTTAATCGAAAGGGTGAAGTGCAGAGAAAGTTAATAGTGTCAACTCACCTTGTGCGTTGTAGTTGCTACTACATCACAAAAATAAAATGGATTGGCCATTATAGAAGCAACGATGAGACCATTTATGTGTGCCATGTCCATCATTAAGTATGCCCCAACTGTATTGGCAACCTTCCCAAACCACAAAATTTTTAGTACTAAAAATCATAAAAAATCCAACATTACATACTATAGGAACATATTAATAAAATATGATAGAATAAACATTGTTGGAAAGACAAATTTTTGAAAGGACTGCTATTATAAGATCTGTAGAAATACACATCTTCAATACCTACCTCATGCGAAGGTAATCAATATCTCAGGGATATGCACTAGCACCAACAATTATAAGCTTGATCCTAAAAAGGGTAGCATTCTTCTCGAGCATCTCATAGTCAATGGATCCTATAACCCAATAAATCAAACCCGACCATTAACACTTTGAACACTTCCCCAAAATATTGGTTCAATATTTGTCAATGATGGAATTGTTTCCCTCCTAATTATTATTAGATTGGATGTAATATCCCTCCCCTTAATAATAAATAATAAAAATAAAAATAAATACAAAGAAAATCATTGGCATGTAATACATATAGTATATATACATGCAATAAGTTTTTTAATTAATATTGCAAACTTTCAATTTTTCATAGGTAAAACTATTTAGGTTCCTTTTCACCTTTGATTGATTTGCTTTCTTGTTTTCGCAATTTGAGGTGCACGTGAGTGTGAATATGCATACACACAAAAGGAAAAACATACATGCAAAAAAAAAAAAAAAAAGAAGGAAAAACATGTTTATAAATCGTACACTTTGATTTCAGTTTAGTTTAATTAACTGTTATGATGTTGAGTATAATGTTACATGAGGTTTCGTGATATAATAGTAGGAAGATAATGATGACATATGGTTCTTATAGTGATGATGTGTCGTTATTATGTTGATGATATGCATAGGCATTATGATGTTATGTCAAGGTATATTGACATATTCATTTACTACGTGATGATATGTATTTAATGTTGAATACTCATGATGGATAGGATATGCATAACATAGCATAGGAATTATGAGAATGTCAAGTGATAAACTAGGACGAAAATGATCATTAAATATTGGAAAATGATATAGACTATGTAGACTAATATTAAACACGAAACATGAAGCCTAGGAAAAAGAATTATATAATGAAACCTTGAGAAGGACTACAGATAAATTGATAAGGGATGAAAATATGACGAGAGATTAAAATTCAAAGCTGATGAGACTCACGATGTACTTAATGAATTGTCAACTTCCTAGTTGAAAGAAGCGAAAATGAATATTGGAAAGCAATTGGTATCTTGATGAAAACATGACAATAATAGTATTCATGAGATAACATAGATCTTAGAGGGATGTTGAATAATCTTAATTCATAGTTAGTATTCATTTGTTAAATGAAATCAGTTCATGATAATAATGCTTAAAGTGCATTGTTGTTCTATATTTGATAAGTATTGAGATGGTTATCATATTAATGATGTTTCATGATGTGATGGTATGAGGGTATATGTGATGCTTCTTTATTTATTTGTTATTATATAACGATGTTGAATGCTCATAATGGGTATGATATTCATAGAGATCATGATGTTATGATAAGATACTGACATGTGTTTCATTTATTATGAAAGTCATGATATATCTTTGATGCAAATATCTTGATGTTATAACTTATGATGGTATTTCATGAGGTGAAGCATGTGATAGTTGCATACAAATTTATGACATGCATGAGCATGTAGTTCGTTATTTTTTTTGCAATTAACAATGATGAATGTTCTCATGATGACATGCAAGACTTGGCATGTGGATTATTTTCTATGATACTATGATGGTATAGCTAATGCATTGGTTGCATGTTGAGGTGTGATGATTCACAAGACTCCACAAATGGGCCAAAAGGGCCGGTTTATTCGATGATCTCATGTGAGCCCGTACACATGAGAGAGAATAAGTAAACCATATGGTATAAGTAACACCATATGATATTATGGGCTGGGGACAAAATCTATCAACACTACATATGCCAGTGGTTTCTTTGTCTTGTGTATAACTCTTGATGGATAGCTCTAGAAGAGCTATGGGACCATCTTGAGGAGGCCAAGTGCCTGATGTTCCAGGTTAGGTGCCTGTTATTGGATTGGGATGCCGAAGTCTAGAAGGGATGTAAAGGACTTTGATGCCTGGGGCTGTGCACCTTAGTGGTTGTGGAGGGAGTGGGCTAGCCTTGTGAGATGCCCGAGGTCATTGAGTACCGGACCGGATGCCTGCCTTGGGGCAGATGAGGTCTGAGTCAGGCACGAGCCTTGGGGCTAGCCTTGGACTAGGATATAGACTGGGTCAGGCTTAGCCTGGTGCCGAAAGTGGGAAAAAGGACAAAGATTCCTTGAGATTTCCTGGGGTGTTGGAGACTTTCAATGCCTGCTGGTTATACTAGTTCAGTAGAGGGTGTTGGCAACATGAAGTAAATAAAAGAATAAATAATAAACAATACATAGTTCAACATAACTTCGGGACGAAGTTCCTTAAAGTGGGAGAGTATGTAATATCCTCCCCTTAATAATCAATAATAAATAATAAATAATA
>APFE030853557.1:0-20740 GCA_000404065.3 Pinus taeda | reverse complement strand
TATTTCTCCACCTTTCCTTTTGCATCTGTCTTCTTCTTGAGCACCCATTTGCTGCCAATGGTTTTCCTTCCAGCTGACAACTCCACTAGATCCCAAGAATCATTTTTGTGTAAAGATGCCATTTCATCAACCATGGCCTGTTTCCATAGTTTGCCATCCTCTGAATCTATTGCTTCCTTCACAGTTCTGGGATCATCATCGGTAATAGATAAAGAAAAATTTGAATAGAAAGTATATGGACTATACCTTTCTGGCTGCCTTCTCTCTCGAACTGATCTTCTCACACCCAGAGTTTATGGCTCTTCATCTTCTGATTCCTCCTCTGCTGTAGAGTCTGATTCTTCCTCCTTAAGCTCAAACTCTATCTTCTCAGATTCCTTTGGTTGGACTTCATGTTTAATAACATCTTTTACCTCTCTAAACACCACATCTTGGTTGTACACAACCTTTCGTGTGACTGGGTTCCAAAGCTTATAACCCTTTAAACCATCCTTATACCCAATAAAATGCACTTTTTAGATTTACTATCCAACTTGGTTCGTTTCTCCTTTGGAACATGTCCATATGCATCACATCCAAATACCCTGAGATGTGAAAGAGAGGGTTTCTTACCAGTCCATACTTCTTGTGGAGTCTTATCATCCAACGTTGATGAAGGTGACCTGTTGACCAAGTAACATGCAGTATCCACCGCCTCTGCCCAGTCCTAACCCGACACCACTAAGCATGCTTCTTGCCCTTTCCATCAACGTCTTTTTCATTCTTTCTTCGACTCCATTTTGCTGAGGTGTATATGGAGTAGTCTTCTGCCATGCTATACCACACTTCTTACAAAATTCTTCAAATTCCTTGCTGTAGAATTCTCCACCATTATCCGTCCTTAGTACCTTTATCTTCTTCTCTGTTTGATTTTCCATGAGAGCCTTAAATTCTTTAAACCTGTCAAAGACTTCAGATTTCTTCTTAAGGAAATATATCCATGTATTCCTTGAGAAGTCATCTATAAATGATACATAATACACAGACTTACCCAGTCATGGAACCTTCATAGGTCCAAACACATCATTGTGCACAAGTTCTAATATCTGTTTCGCTCTCTTACTACCAGAGGAGAAACTCACCTGATTTTGCTTCCCATATACACAATTTTCATAGAAATCAAAATCTAGAAAGATATTACTCATACCTTCTACCATACCTTTACCATGAAGTATTCAAAGGCCTTTCTCTCCAATATGTCCAAGTCTTTGATGCCACAACATGGTCTTCTCTCCAGAGACCACTAGATTGTATCCTCCACTTTTAGGAACCACAAAACGGTTGCACCCATCAAAAACCGTGCTACCTTACAGCTTGTACAGAGTTCCAATCTAAACTCATGTTGAAGCCCCGAAAATCGGGTCGACAACAAGGGGGATACCCACTCGGTCCAGACCTTGGTTGGCAGCTCCTTATCCGTTTGGTATAGCGGGTCCGACTGGGAATAATGGGACCATTTCCTAATCTAAGGGTGTGTGTGTGTGTAGAGTTGGATGATGCTGATCTAAGAGTACTTAAAACTAATTTAATTCAGACTTTTAAACTAACTCTATGCTATTGTAATCTAATGAGGAACAACACATCTAATCTATGCTAACCCGGGGTGTATTTCTTCTATTATGCAATCTAAAGAGATTTCAAACAATAACTGGTAATAAAGATCATTCAGCTATTATAAGAATATAAATCAATTAAGATAAACCACTTTGCATAAGAAGTTAGGCAAAACGGTGTGCATAGCTCTGAGCTCTGCAACCTGCAGCCAATGCTCAGACTTGTATATCTGACCATCAGCCGTCCACAGAGCGGCATTCCCATCAGAACCGTTAGCAGCAAAGACAGAGCTTGACTGTGCTCAACGTCATGTCCTCCCAAATGGGAGGGGAGGGTATCCAATCCCCCCCTCCTTCGAGCGATCATTTCAGGTCTGACAGTGCACTAGAGAAAACCCAGTTTCATCGCGATCCAATCTCCGAGCAAGGACAGAGCTCTGAACCGCCTGTCGCCCCAGAACAGCATGCAACCACGGACGAAGAAGCGACAGAGAGTCCAAAGGCGTCACCATCAAGGACGAAATCGACAACATGCATCCCCAAAGCATCAGAAAGAATCGGAGTGGAGCTTCCAAGCCACAGAATCAATGGCGAGATACAGTACATGAAAGATCATGCGCTCATCGGAAAATTTTTGGGTTTCTGGCCAATGGAAAAAGCTTTGCATGGCTGGATCGCCTCCAAATGGAAGCCCAAAGGTCATGTTTCCTTGCTTCTAGGTCCTAAAGGATTCTTCACAGCAATATTTACCTGCCTGGAGGACAAAATAAGAGTATTTGATGGAAGCCCATACTTCTTCAACTCCGTGGGTCTCTTCTTACGGGATTGGAAACCCAGATTCAATCCAGACACAGAAGACCTCAGCCATGCTCCCGTCTGGATCCGCATGTACTCCTTACCCACGGAGTACTAGAGAGAAGAAACTCTAAAGGACATCGGTAATCGCATTGGTACCTTCATCAAGGTGGCGGAGGAAACAAAAAACCGAAGGTTCACCTCATATGCCAGGATCTGTGTCCAGATGCAACTCAAGAAGACCCTAGCAGACATGGTAAGCCTCTATCACGATGACTATGAATGGAATCAACCTCTTGATTATCAACAAATCCCATTTCGTTGTCGCAAATGCCATGAGCATGGTCATCTGTTCAGGGAATGCCCTCTGAATGTCCAAATCCAATCCACAGCCAATGAAGCTACCCAAAACTCTGAGGGATTTATCAAAGTTCCCCATCACCGTAGACATGTCAAGAAGTAGAATGTAGCTCCCTCCAACCCAAAAAATCAGAGAGATGCCCCCCCTAGCCACAAGAAAGCCGACTCCTCAAATAGATTCCATGTCCTCACCCCACAGGACCCCTCTGACCCCCCGCCACAAAAAGACTCTCAAGCCTCTCTGCCCCCATCATCAGCTGACCCGATCCATAAAGCTCCCCTGGACCCCTCCTCATCGGAGCTGATCAGTGCTCCTCTCATCTCGAAGTCAAAAATGCTAGTGACAGAACCGGATCTGCAGCCCTCAGCCATGGATCTCGATGCTGCTCTAGCTCTCAATTTGCAAGAAGGGGTCCTGGAAGACCTCTCGAACTTTCCCAGCAACATGGAAGAAGACATAGAGAATGTAAGCTTGGATGGGTTGGACATTCACAAATTGGAAGATGCATGCAAGCAAAAAGCGTATACCTCCATTCCCCCTTGGGAAATAGACAGACTGGAAGGAGTATTGACCAAAGCCCAGCACAAAAAATGCTTAGGAATTTAGGCAGGCAGTCCTTGGGATGGAAAACAAATCCTAAAAGAAACAAAGAAGAGAGGGCGTAAAACAGATTTGCAGAGAACAATCATATTGGGAGAACAACTCTTGGAATCTGGGAGTTTCCCAAAGTTAACACGGTTTTACAAGCCCCACCCCCATAGTTCCTCATGAAGCTCATCTCATGGAACATGCAGGGGCTCAACAGCTCCTCAAAACACAGAATGTTAAAAAACATGATACAGTCAGAAAAACCAGCAGTAGTCTTTCTACAAGAAACAAAGAGCACCACCACTGCATTAGAAAAGATCTTCAACAAAGCTTGGAGAGGCAGTCAATCCGTTTCTATAGATGCAATGGGAGCATCAAGAGGATTGTCCATAGTATGGAACCCACAGATTCTACTGCTGCAAGACTTCAATGCTACCCGGCACTTCATTCAAGCTACGTTTCATCTCATTGGAACAGACATTCATGGGCATCTCACCAATACTTACTTCCCTCAGGATCAGCAACACAAACTAGACATTTTGGAAACATTAACAAGCTTGAACACTTCCAGGCGTTATCCCCTTTGGATAAGTGGGGGCGATTTCAACATCATCACACACCTAGAGGAAAAAAAAGGAGGGCGAATGAAGCTGGAAGAAGACAGCAATGGATTCAAGGATTTCATCAGAAGTAACCAAGTCATCGACATCCAAACTTCCAACGGCACCTACACCTGGACGAATAAGCGCAGAGGAGTTCACAATATCGCTTCTCGGCTTGATCGATTTCTACTCTCAGACAATGCTATCCATCTGGGGGGAGACTTTCACGCTTCCATACTGCCTCAAGGGGGATCGGATCACTGGCCCATTATGCTGCAATGGTCCAGACCTGGCAAACACTGCAACAGGCCTTTCCGATACGAAGCCTTCTGGTCCAGTCACCCAAATTTCAAAGAGGTGGTCCAGATCGCATGGAAATCCTTCAATCCACCGGAAGGTGAAAAAATGTTCAAGTTTCAACAAAAACTAAGACATCTCAAGCAAGTGCTGAAGGCTTGGAACAAGAACCATTTTGGAAACATCACAGAATCCAGGCAAAAATTGGAACAGGAAATGAGCATTCTCCAGCAAACCATCATCACAGAGGGAAGAACAGAGGAACTAGCCAACAAAGAGAAATCCCTGTGGTTGGCCTTAGAAGCAAGAATATCGCAAGAGGAAATCCTCTGGCGCCAAAAGTCTCGAATAAAATGGCTTAAGGAAGGGGAAAAAACACCAAATTCTTCCACCGAACAACGATTCAACGAAGAATGCATGACAATATTGCTTTCATCAATAACAGTCAGGGGGAAAAACTAGAAAAGCATGAAGACATGGAAAAAGAACTAAGAGATCACTTTCAGGTAACGCTCAAGGAACACACAAGAAGCAGAACCGTAGCCATTCAAGAGGTCACGCGGCACATCCCCAAGCTCATCACCGCCGAACATAATCAAAACCTTCTTCAATCGGTCTCAAAGCAAGAGGTGGAGGAAGCAATGGCGCAGCTAAAATATGGTAAGGCTCCTGGTCCGGATGGCTTTACCGCTAACTTTTTTCATGAATTTTGAGATCTGGTCAGCAACGAAGTTTGGGATCTGGTGGGAAAATCCCGCTCAATGCACTGGCTCCTGCCATCCCTTAACTCCACCTTCATAGCGCTAGTTCCCAAAGGGGAGGAAGCTAATACGCCAAACAAATTCAGGCCCATCGCCCCGTGTAATGTCATCTATAAACTCATCTCCAAAGTAGTAGCAAGTAGGCTCAAACCTCTTTTGCCTCTTCTTGTTCTCCTGGAGTAGACAGGGTATGTCGAAGGACGCCAAATCATGGATGGTATCATCCTATCAAATGAGGTTATCCACTCCTTAAAGATCCTAAAAAAGCCAGGCATGATAATGAAGCTTGATCTATCAAAAGCTTTTGACAAGCTTAGCTCGGAATATATTCAGCACATGTTGCTTGCCTTTGGTTTCTGCCCCACTTGGACCCGCTGGATAATGAACCTCATATCATCTCCCAGCTTCTCGATCCTTCTCAATGGTTCTCCGTCTCAACCCTTCCGATCTTCGCGTGGCATACGACAAGGGGATCCCCTCTCTCCTTTCATCTTTGTCCTAATGGCGGAAGGACTCAGCCGTTTGATTCATCATGCAATCTCCTCTAAGACCATCAAAGGCATTGCGCTTCATGGACTCCCCCCATCATCGCATCAACAGTTTGTTGATGACATTATGCTTTTTGGACATCCCTCCTCAACTGAAGCAAAATCCTTCAAAGCCCTGCTTGAGCTGTTCTCTGAAGCCTCGGGCACCTCTATAAATGCCTCTAAATCTTAGCTTTTTTTCTTCAATACCCCTATCTCCACTCAAAGGAACATAGCTCGCATCCTTGGTTTCACAATTGCTGCGCTACCCTCCAAATATCTGGGTGCTCCTCTTATGCTCTCAGCTCTTAAGCATGCATTGTGGAGATCACTCCTGGACAAACTTGAAGCCAGACTCTCCTCCTGGACGTTCAGATCACTCAATATTGCAAGTCGTCTCATCCTGATCAAATCCGTTCTTCAAACCATGCCTCTTTATCTATTTTCTATCCTAGCTGCTCCGAAATGGGTCCTTAAAGGCATTCACAACTTGCAACGGAATTTTTTGTGGGGATCATCGGGTCTCAATAGGAAATGGGCACTAGTTAAATGGTCAGACGTCTGCCAACAAAAGTTCAATGGTGGATTGGGCCTACGGGACCCCCTGCACAGTAACAACACAATGGGCGCAAAGGTATGGTGGAACTGGCTTGTCAAACCTCAAATACCATGGGCGAAGCTTTGGCAAGCCAAATATGGGCCTGGCAGTAGCTGGGAGGATTTGATTAGATTCAATCCAAGCAGCTCAGGCTCCATGATCTGGAACGTAGCAAAACTTCATAGCACATTCATACAAGAGAATAGTTTTTGGGAAGTACATGCAGGGAATTCAGCGCGTTTTTGGGAGGACTCTTGGTAGAAGCTCCCGACACTAGCCTCACTCTTTTAAAAACCTCTCTGGCAAACTCATATGCAACACAATAATCTTGCAGGCACATCCTAGTTTTGGCAGCAGCATGAAGGTACAGACTATCAACAATGGAAACCAGCTAGTACCTGGCAGGAGGATTGGCAAGGAGAAAACTTTGAAGAAATTGAACAAGAACTAAATCACAGAAAGATCAAAAAGTCAAATAAGTAGGACAGATTAAGGTGGGGGCGCACAACGAAAGTAGTTTTCACCACAAAAGAAGCACATAATCTGCGGTATGCTCAAAACTTCAATGACAAAGATCAGCTATGGCGCAACATATGGCAACCCAAATTGTGGCCCAAAGTCTCTACCTTTTTATGGCTTTTAAGCAAAAAAAGAATCCTCACCTGGGATAATTTGCAATGAAGAGGTTTCATTGGACCATCCCAATGCCCAAACTGCTCTCTGCATTCAGAGACCATTGTGCATCTGATGGAAACATGCCCCCTTGCAATTCAACTCTGGAATCAAATTGACAGATGCACTCAAAGATTAGGAATTCGTCAAGGGGACATAACAAATCTTTTGAGAACCTGGCCCAAGATGCCATATCAAAGTCCAATACTGAACGCACTGTGGACACTCATCCCAGGTTTTCTTTATTGGACCCTATGGAAGGAGAGGAACAACAGAGTCTTTAACAACAGGAAACGCCCTCCAGACATTCTTTGGATTCTTCTTAAGCAAAGCCTTCAAGAGACTCTAGCGCTCAGGATCTGGCAGGAGACGGATTGGCCCTCGTCTCCCCAAGAGCTAACCATATGGAAGTCCTGGGATCTTCATGTATCCTACTCTCCCTCTGCTCCCACTCAGCTCCATAACAAGATTTTCTCCCCTTCGCACTGGTCCCCCCCAGCCTCGGCCTCTTTTAAGTTGAATTTCGACGGTGCAGCCAAGGGGAATCCAGGTCCCGCCGGATATGGAGGAGTAATCAGAAATGACAAAGGGAACATCCAACACGTCTTCTTTGGATCGATTGGAAACGATACCAACAATGCTGCCGAATTGGAAGGTCTATGGAAAGGTCTATGCATAGCTGATCAACAGGGGTTCTATCCGTTGGTAGCAGAGGCAGACTCCCAGATCCTTATCAATGCGGCTATTAGGATTCAAGCAGGAACACCTGCAACCAAAGTCGCCTCTAGCTGGAGATTGCTCAGCAGACTGGAATCACTGGAGGCAAGGCTCAGAAAGCCCAATAGTATCATCTTCCAGCATGTCAAACGATCTGCCAATAAGGTGGCCGATCATTTAGCCAATCAAGGAGTCGATCTGAATAGTCACCCCTACTCAGGTAATATCAATGACACAACAGATAGTCAACTACAATAGGATTGCCTCTCTCTGGCAAATCAGGATCTCCAACCCCCGGCTGCAGGTGTCATGTAATGCATTGATTGAGGAGGCGGCCTCATTAAATGACAAGTGGCCGCCAGCTCAAGCCAAGTGGTCCGTAGCCTCGAGAAGGCATTCCTTAGGTCTGGCCAACTTTAATGGAGGAGGGAGAATCACTGGTTGCAGGGGTATATAGTTTGGTTGCCTCAGATCGACGATGAGAGGGGTTCGGTTAGAAGGAGAGCGAAGCTCTGTCCGCAGAAAGCTCTGTCTGGTCACGTTAGTGAGTGGGGTGCCCGGCTCTTGGATGTTTGCACCGCGGGTGCATGAGCCTAAGCACAGACCTCGGCCCTCAGCTTTGGAGGCCCTGGTTTTAAGCCTGGATTCGCAGAGAATTCATGGCTCTGTGTTGTGGGTAGAAGCATGGTCTGTCATTCTGTCCTGTAGCAGCTTTGTTTATGAGCGCCTTCGACCTCTAGAAGCTCTGAGTGTCATGGCGTCTTGGCTCCTCTGTGTCCCGGTTCAAGATTTGGTCCTTTGGTTCTGGTCGGTTCGGCCCTCAGGGAGCAGTTCTCTCCGCGCAGCTCCTGAACGGGCTCGGCTCTCGATCTGGGTGGTAAGCAAGGTTGTTCATACTTGTATTCCATTTCCTGTTTTGAATTTGGTGTGTAAGCTATTGCACGGGTTCAGCATCCTTAGTGGCGCACAGCATTCGCGACCTCTGGGCAGAATTGGTTCTGTGTTGTTCACAGGATGCCACGTGAGAGGCAACGTGGAGCTTGCAGGCGGGGAGGCTCAAGAGGCGGTGCCAGAGGGCGGGCCTCATCTCCACACTCCTCAGCATCGTTGGAGGAAATTAGCTCACCCAAAGCTCACCGAGCGCGCGGATGAGGCAGAGGAAGGGGAAGAGCCGTGGTGTGTCCATTTGGGGGGCATCCGGCAACCCGCTTCAGGATCCCATGTCTGCTGGACAATGCGGTCTATTATGTCTCAGTGCGCATCGAAAAATGCGATCATGTTGACCGACCAGAAGCCCCCGCAGCACCACGGCCACCCTCGCCTGTTCAGGGTCAGCGACTACAGCCTTTGGAAGCCACGGGTGCGGTGGAGGGGGACAGAGCTGGACCAAGCGAGCCTGCGAAGGACGACACGCCATACACAGACTCGAGTGCCTCAGACTCCTATGGATGCACAGTGGTGGAGGAGCAACCAGGCGCATATATCAGTCCAGCGGTGGAGGAGCCACCAAATCCATGCACCTAGGCAAGCGGCTTGGTCATTCGGGGTGGTATGGATTCTCTTGGTTCAGTTTTTGGTTGTCGTTGTAGCTGCAATAGTTAGTCATGAGAGTCAGTTTGTGTTCAGTGTCGGGTCGCACCACTCAAGTCTTGGAATGTCGATTTTAAAGTCTGCGTCTGTAATGTCAATCTATGTCGGTCATGTTTGGGTCTGTAAACTCCTCCCTCACCATGGCAGGGAGTGGAAGGTTTAGTTTTTGATGGTTCTAGTCTGGGGTTCAGTTTTGGATGGTTCTAGTCAGCGGACAGTTTCATAGTGCTTTTTTTCTCAGGCTCAATCTCAGTCTCAGAATGTTAAACTGCTCAAGCAGCCAACTCAGGGTGGCGGATGTAACTCTCTATAATCTTTTTGTACTATAATAGAATTAGTCTGATTTACACAAAAAAAAAGAAGTTAGGCAAAACAGTTGTGAACAGCATATCGCATAATAAGTTATTCATATATCAGACATAAATAAATGACTCCACCGTACAAAAGTGCCAAATGGTAACTCATACATTCATGCAATAACATATAAACAATTGAAAACTGTATATCACTTTAAGAATATAAGCAGAAATGGCCAAGAGATAAAAGTACCATTTATGACTAATCCTACTCATAAGCTTCAAGCAAAAACGATTTATCTCTACTTGTTCTAACATCTACTAAGAGTACAAAAGTGCAACATCAGTAGCAGACATCAAATGCAAACATTAATAAATCTCGATCCATCCATTCATCAAAACCTCCTCTGAGGGTGCAGAAGTGCATGTTCCGAGGACAAGTTCTTGACAAATTTCTGGACCTTTCTCTAAATGCATGAGAAGGGTTAAAATACTACTTCCTAATTCTAATAATAGTATCTTTACAAAATTTAGGATGTGGTTTTCAAATGACCGTCCTTTTTCTAATCTAATAAAAAGGAAAAAACAAAATTATAAAATAAGGCTACTTCTGAACTTGGTCTTTAAAACTGCAAGTGTTCATCATGGGCTTGAGAAGAGTCAGCTGGCTGACTTCTACACTGAGCCGGGCTGCGAAAACAGAATCTATGAGAGCTGGCACTACATTTTCGGCCGCGTTTATGATGCATTTGACAGTCATCCATTGACTATGCGGCTTGACCAAGTATGCCCAGTAACACTCCCAATTTACCCTGTTCAATGCCTGGATCACTTTTCCCTTTTCCTGCGCCTTCTGCTTCCATTCTACTTCCAGTTGTAGTTTATTTGGTAGATACCCCGAGGTGGTCTCTTCGATTAATTTGGCCCTGTGTAAATTTTCATTTACACAGTCGATAAGAATGTTTACTTGCGTGGCCGCTGTCTCCGCTGCTTGTTCCGCCTGCCTAATTTGATCATCCCATTTATTAAAGAGAAATTCTTTATGATGCTCGTTTATTTTGGGTGCACTTGCTCTTTTCCCTTCATCTTCATCTTTCCAAGCTAAGTATTCCGTATCCATAAGATATGCGGACAGATAAAAAGGGGGATAGATCCTTTGAGACAAGGATCTTTTAGACCGGTAATTGATAACAGCTGTGTATAGATTATTAGAAAAGATTTTGGCCCAATCCATAATATCAGCATTTGTGGTAGCATCTATTAATGGTAGCCATTCAGATGAAAATTTATTGATATCCGGCATCTCAAATAATCTGCAAAGCATGGCCGCAGCAAAACAATACGGAGAGGTGAGGGAACCAATATTGTACATACCGTTTTTGTCCTTTTTGAGAGGCTCCTCTTTTCTGGACCAATCTTTGGTGGTCTCTGCTAGGTTTGGGTTCTCTACCACACATTTCTTAACGAATTGTGCATTGTAAGTCGCCTGCGGTTCAGGAAGATGATACATAAGCTTTAAATCTTGTGCAGTGAATGATCCGATGAGCCCGTGTCCTTGAACCTTGAATTGTCTATTGTTCATCTCTGCATTTTCAAGTATCCACTTGATCATATCCATATATGGTAGAATTTTGGGCCTTGCTGCTATCCGGTGAAGAAATGAACATGCTAGCTCCTCTAAGGATGCCTCGGAAGAGCGTTGTGAGCCTATGGCAGTATCAACCTTCATTACTCTAGGATTTTCTTCTTCAAGCAGCTTGTACATGCTTTCCCATGTCGATATCCCTGCATCTCTGTTACAGGCTGTGTCTGTATACAAAGGCGCCATCTCCTTCTTCTTTTCCTTCGCCTCAGAGCCTTGAGCTTTATTTTTCTTTCCCATTTCTTCCTGCGTTAGGCTTTGAATCATCTTACCTCTTCGTTCCTGCAAATTACGAGTGAAATGGAAATGACTGATTAAGAAAGGTGATGGGAGAGTTTTAAATGCAACAGATATATCAAATATGCCACCTTACGTGAAGTAATTCTTTACAAAAGCACGCGTATTCATTTCATTTAATAACTGACAACTAATTCATTTACTATCATTAAAAGCGCATGATCTTGAGTCAGATTATGGTAAGTGGCTTTTCTTTGAATGGCATGCCCGAAAGATTCGCGATAAAGTGATTTATGATTTTCTTACGTAACATCGCAGATCACGCCATCGCAAATCGCACCATCGCAGATTGTACCATCACAGCGATCGCAACATCGCAGGTCACAGAAGTTTGATGTTTTCCAAATCTTGCCAGTTCATTTCTGCGATATGTGATCTTGCGATTGGTGTTATCTTAGATCGGTAAATCTTGAAGTTTTTCCTTATGGGTATTACTTCATTGCGATGCGATGTTATGCTTACCACAAGGGTCTTGCGCATACTGATATTATAGAGAAATGGAGGCATTTCCTATCTTTTTTGCAACGCGGTTTTAAAGATATTCCCTTATCGTAGACTTAGGTTAAAAATATTCAAAAGACCTTTCTAAGCTAACGATGGTAACCTTATTTTTGAAGAAAGGAAAAAATTTAACTAAGGGTCCCCATTCATTTAGTATTTTGGACAACACTTAAATGAACAAGGGGGGGTGTTGCTGGCCACAACAATTGGCGATTCACTTCGGAGAACCAGTTATCTCTGATCTTCTATTGACGCTTTTCAAACTTCCGAAACAAAAAAAATTCTCAGAAAAATTAAACTTTATTATAAAAAGATAAAACATATTATACTTCAAACTATCAATGATATTTTGTTTCAACCTCTTTCTATTTTAATTACTTGTATCCTTAGCTTGTCCTTGCATTTACATCAGCCATTACTTGGTCTTGTAAGAAAAATTAAAATAAAGTTTTCCATGTGTAGCAGCCTTTTTAAATATGCTCCTTTGTCGCAGGTAGAGCCTCTGCTGCCAGCAGGCGTCCATACCCTCGACAGGGTTACCTATAACCCAGTAATGATCCTTTATCCTGCTTAAGGCTATTTACAACCTTTCAGAGAAAAACCCATTTTGACACTTTTTCCTTTTTTATTCTCTAAAGAACAATGTCTTGGTTTGGTGGCCAAATTATGACACAGTCATTCACTTGATTTACACTTTTGCTGAACAAGCTGGCTCGTGATGGGACCCCTTGTATTTTTATTGCAACAATCTTGAGTCGTTGCCCTGTTTTGGTGGACAGTATTGGCAAAGTTAGCAAGTTATAATATCTTTGATCATGATAAGCCGGCTCGTGATGAGACCTATTATTCTTTGAGATATAGTGTTTTCTCAGATTGTTCCTCTGAATGTTGCGATTTCCTTTAGCAGGGAGGAAGTCAATTTTTTCCTTAAGAAAGTTCTGGATGAAAATAACAGAGCTTTTTTGGAAATGGTTGTTTCTACAGGGAATCCTTATTTTGTTATTGATGCCTTTCATTGTACTGACGTAAAACAATTTATTCACTAAGATTGCTTTCTTCAAATTTCTTGGAGTTGAAACTAATATCATATCTAGGTTAAAGTTCTATTGATAATAAAGATCAAGTTTCCAGAAGATTTGCTATTTATAGAAGCAGAAGTTCAAAATCTTGATAGAGAAAAGGTGTCTTTAGTAAATGTCAAATGCTTTTAACCATAGCAAATTTTATCATGGAGAAAAATATTTAACGAAATGAGAGGTAGACATTCCCTAGGGTTATGTACAGAATAGGGATAATCTCTTCTCTTATTTTGCCTACCAACTATTAAAAGTAAACCTAATAACCTAGCTAAATTACTCCTACTCCTATTCTAACTATATACAAAAATTAACTAGGTGAAATGATATTTCCAGTGGAGCCATGTTTTCATTTTTATTCCTACACGTATGTAACTTTCAAACATCAATGTTAAGAACAAAACTTTTCTTGCACTGTTAATGTTGGATGTGGAATAAGAATGTGTAACTTCAGTTGGATTTCTGTCCGAAATCTCTTTCTCATGAAAACTTCTTTCCAACTGGATACCTATTGGATCATAAAAATCAGGATGAATTTCTGTTATGGATTGATGATCTTGGAATTGAGGAAGTTCTATACTTCCTTGACACAGTTTAGCTTTCCAAAATGGTATCACGTCTTTCGAATGTTCTTTGATAAGGTGCTCAACATACCATAGTAATCTATCAAAACTCTGAAAATTTAAAACACAATCCGATTTTGTACAAAATGAGTGCAAGTGAGAAAGAAAGAAATGATTATCTGTACAAATAATGTTACAGCACAACTGGGATTGGCTTGGAATATCTTGTTTTTCACAAGAACTGGCCAGAATTATGGGATCCGAGCAATTCCGAATTCTGTCTTGTGAATCAGAAGACAAGTTATGATTGTGAACAGGCATGGGGGTTTCTTCATGATATGAAACATAGATCGGGGTATTGTCTTGGATAGTAAAATCAGGCAAATGATCTTTTGCTTTGAAATGAGGATTGACTGATATGATTTCTGAATTAGAATATCTCTCATTATCTGAGTTTTGATGAGTTACTTGGGATAAATCAATAACATCATCGTTTTCAAAGTAACCATCATAAATGATTTTACAGGTTTCCCTAGATTTCTCTTTTTCGTCATATATTTTCAGACAAGGAAGGTCAAGTGGTTCTTGTTTGAAAATGATCAAAGGATGTTCTATAGCTGTCTTTTTATCTTGAAAACCTAATGATGACTCATTTGAATAATCCTCTGTGTTTTTCGAGATATCTTTAATATTGAGAGGGGAAAAATTATCATCACTAAAAACATCAGGATAAAGAGAAAAATGTGATTATGGAATAATGCATTTGAGAATATCATCATGGAAAAATCTTTTTTCATCAGATTCATCATAGAGATCGGGCTTTAGATCATACCTTTGTGTACTGATACTTTTTGAAAGAGAAATAGTTTGTTGTTCTAACCTTGGCATCTGCATTTTTTGACTTGCAACGATATTATCTGACCTTGTATCAAAGTCATCTCCTAGTTCCAAGGCAGGCTTTCCTCCAACATTCTCGCTTTTGTCTTCTTGCATTAGAGCATGCATGAATCCTAGGTTTTGGGGACTTTCTTCATCATGGCTGATTTGTATATTCAAATTGGAATTCTCATTCATATTAGAAGAAAATGAGATAGAACTTGAACTAATTTCTGCTTGATCAGACATAGGAGGTAGGGAATGCTTAGCATAATCTGAAGATTCTTCATCTATGAGTTCACTTTCAAGATCGTACTTTAGACAATTAAGATGAAATCGCATATTAAAATCCCTAACAGATTCATCTTGTTTCCGTAGATAATCAATTTCATCATATACAATCAAATTCAAAAATGAAAGTCTTGACGAATTGGTCCCAGCTGTGAATTGATGCAACTGGGAGGTTTCTGCACCATTTTCTAGCTTCCGCCGTGAATGTAAGAGTAAAAATTCTGCATAAAACGCCTTCATCAATTCTTTGAACATCATAACTTGAAACTCTTTGAATAAATTGAAGAGTATGATTAAAAGCAGAATAATTATTCTTACCATTGAATTTTACCTGAGATAAGAGTCTTACCACTTCAGGTGGAGTGTTGGAAGAGGTAGTAACATGGATGCAACTCCAAATGGGAAGTTTGTGAGCAGCCATCCTGATTCAAATGTTACAATTGAAAATCATTCCAACAGACACTATGTTTAGACCCTCCTTCTATCGCCAAATATGTTGAAGCCCCGAAAATCGGGTCGACAACAAGGGGGATACCCACCCGGTCCGGACCTTGGTTGGCAGCTCCTTATCTGTTTGGTATAGCGGGTCCGACTGGGGATAATGGGACCAGTTTCCCAATCTAAGGGTGTGTGTGTGTGTAGAGTTGGATGATGCTGATCTAAGAGTACTTAAAGCTAATTTAGTTCAGACTTTTAAAATAACTCTATGCTATTGTAATCTAATGAGGAACAACACATCTAATCTACGCTAACCCGAGGCGTATTTCTTCTATTATGCGATCTAAAGAGATTTCAAACAATAACTGGTAATAAAGATCATTCAGCTATTATAAGAATATAAATCAATTAAGATAAACCACTTTGCATAAGAAGTTAGGCAAAACAGTTGTGAACAACATATCGTATAATAAGTTATTCATATATCAGACATAAATAAATGACTCCACTGTACAGAAGTGCCAAATGGTAACTCATACATTCATTCAATAACATATAAACAACTGAAAACTGTATATCACTTTAAGAATATAAGCAGAGATGGCCAAGAGATAAAAATACCATTTATGACTAATCCTACTCATAAGCTTCAAGAAAAAACGATTTATCTCTACTTGTTCTAACATCTACTAAGAGTACCAAAGTGCAACATCAGTAGCAGACATCAAATGCAAACATTAATAAATCTTGATCCTTCCATTCATCAAAACCTCCTCTGAGGGTGCAGAAGTGCATGTTCCGAGGACAAGTTCTTGACAAATTTCTGGACCTTTCTCTAAATGCATGAGAAGGGTTAAAATACTACTTCCTAATTCTAGTAATATTATCTTTACAAAATTTAGGATGTGGTTTTCAAATGACCGTCCTTTTTCTAATCTAATAAAAAGGAAAAAACAAAATTCTAAAATAAGGCTACTTCTGAACTTGGTCTTTAAAACTGCAAGTGTTCATCATGGGCTTGAGAAGAGTCGGTTGGCTGACTTCTGCACTGAGCCAGGCTGCGAAAACAGAACCTATGAGAGCTGGAACTACTCTTTCGGCCGCGTTTATGATGCATTTGACAGTCATCCATTGACTATGTGGCTTGACCAAGTATGCCCAGTAACACTCCCAATTTAACCTGTTCAATGCCTGGATCGCTTTTCCCTTTTCCTGCACCTTCTGCTTCCATTCTGCTTCCAGTCGTAGTTTATTTGGTAGGCACCCCGGGGTGGTCCCTTCGATTAAGTTGGCCCTGTGTAAATTTTCATTTACATAGTCGATAAGAATGTTTGCTTGCGTGGCCGTTGTCTCCGCTGCTTGTTCCGCCTGCCTGATTTGATCGTCCCATTTATTAAAGAGCAATTCTTTATGATTCTCGTTTATTCTAGGTGCACTTGCTCTTTTCCCTTCATCTTCATCCTGCCAAGCTAAGTATTCCGTATCCATAACATATACGAACAGATAAAAAGGGGGATAGATCCTTTGATACAAGGATCTTTTAGACCAATAATTGATAACAGCCATGTATAGATTATTAGAAAATATTTTGGCCCAATCCATAATATCGGCATTTGTGGCAGCATCTATTAATGGTAGCCATTTAGACGAAAATTTATTGATATCCGGCATCTCAAATAATCTGCAAAGCATGGCCATAGAAAAACAATACTGAGAGGTGAGGGAACCAGTGTTGTACATACCGTTTTTGTCTTTTTTGAGCGGCTCCTCTTTTCTGGACCAATCTTTGGTGGTCTCTGCTGGGTTTGGGTTCTCTGCCGCAAATTTCTTAACGAATTGTGGATTATAAGTCGCCTGCGGTTCAGGAAGATGATACATAAGTTTTAATTCTTGCGCAGCGAATGATCCGATGAGCCCATGTCATTGAACCTTGAATTATCTGTTGTTCATCTCTGCATTGTCAAGTATCCACTTGATCATATCTATATATGGTAGAATTTTGGGCCTTGCTGCTATCCGGTGAAGAAATGAACATGCTAGCTCCTCTAAGGATGCCTCGGAAGAGCGTTGTGAGCCTGCGGCAGTATCAACCTTCATTACTCTAGGATTTCCTTCTTCAAGCAGCCTATACATGCTTTCCCATGTCGATATCCCTGCGTCTCTGTTACAGGCTGTGTCTGTATACAAAGGCGCCATCTCCTTCATCTTTTCCTTCGCCTCAGAGCCTTGAGCTTTATTTTTCTTTCCCATTTCTTCCTGTGTTTGGCTTTGAATCGTCTTAGCTCTTCGTTCCTGCATATTACGAGTGAAATGGAAATGAATGATTAAGAAAGGTGATGGGAGAGTTTTAAATGCAACAGATATATCAAATATGCCACCTTACATGAAGTAATTCTTTACAAAAGCACGCATCTTCATTTCATTTAATAACTAACAACTAATTCATTTACTATCATTAAAAGCACATGATCTTGAGTCAGATTATGGTAAGTGGCTTTTCTTTGAATGGCGTGCCCGAAAGATTCGCGATAAAGTGATTTATGATTTGCTTACTTAACATCGCAGATCGCGCCATCGCAAATCACGCCATCGCAGATCGCACCATCGCAGATTGCGCCATCGCAGCGATCGCAACATCGCAGGTCGCAGAAGTTTGATGTTTTCCAAATCTTGCCAGTTCATTTATGCGATATGTGATCTTGCGATCGTTGTTATCGCAAATCGGTAAATCTTGAAGTTTTTTCCTTATGGGTATTACTTCATTGCGATGTGATGTTATGCTTAACACGAGGGTCTTGCGCATACTGATATTATAGAGAAATGGAGGCATTTCCTATCTTTTTTGCAACGCGGTTTTAAAGATATTTCCCTTATCGTAGACTTAGGTTAAAAATATTCAAAAGACCTTTCGAAGCTTACGATGGTAACCTTATTTTGAAGAAAGGAAAAATTTAGCTAAGGGTCCCCATTCATTTAGTATTTTGGACAACACTTAAATGAACAAGGGGGGGTTTTGCTAGCCACAACAACTCCCCATATCAATACCTGTGCTCCCTAAACCATCTTGTAGGTATCCTTCTCGAACATTGTTTTTACACCTGCATCATCCAACTTGCTTACAGAAATCATATTTCTGGCCAATGCAGGAATATGCAGAACACCTGGAAGTGTTCTAACCCTTCCCCCTTGCATCTTCAACTTTACTTTTCCGCGACCAATGATTCTAGCCTTCCTATGATCCCCTAAGAAGACATCACCACCATTGTATTTCTCATACTCGCAAAACCACTCTCTATGGGAAGTGAAGTGAAAGGATGCACCTGAGTCAATCAACCATGCCTCATGATATACATGTGTACTTGAAGAAGCCAAGTACACATCCCCACCTTCATCTGAGGTGGTTTTCACCTCTGTAGAAGGAGCATCATCAGATCCCTTTCCTTTATCAAGAACTTTAGATTGACAGTCCCTTTTGAAGTGGCCTTCCTTTCTACATTTCCAGCACACCACCTATACAAGTTTTCCTGGAGATTTAGATCTCCCACTTGATGACTTATTTTTTTCTTTTGTTCTCGGACCATCCTCGTACAAACAAGGCATCACCATTCTAGCTCTCCATATTTTTCCGTCTCATATCCTCCATCAACAAGGATGATACTATTTCATCAAACTACAAGGCAATTGCATTGCTACCTATTACAATAACCAGACTATCCCACAAATCTGGTAGAGAACGCAACAAACTGATGCACTTATCTTAATCTGAAACTTTAATATCAACATGTTGAAAATGCAACAAGATGATGGATCTTAGTGAAAAGAAGTCGCCTTCACTAAGTGGGCCCGTAGGCTATTTTTGGAGCAAAGTCTATTTTTAGACTATGTCTATTTTTAGACATTTGGATCATGGTCTATGAGTTGCAGGATGCTATTTGTGGATGATTGGTCATGTTCATAAAAATAGATGGACCTCTATTTTTAGGCATATGGGCAGAGTTTATTTTTAGACTGCTAGGCTAAAAATAAAACAGTTAAATATTATTAGCTCTTAATAATATTTGGACTTTAAACATTATCTTATTCTCTTGGAGCACTTTAGTTCGAGCTACAGATGTGGCACATGAAACTCCCAGAATGAAATACGCTTTTCTTATGGGTTAGTTGAGCTATTGCATGAAGGACTTCAGTTAGAACTCAAGTGATTGAGTTTGGTGGAGTTGATGGAGTTGTGTTCAGTTTGACTTAGTTGAACTAGTTGTATTTAGTCTAACCGCCAAATACACTAGTGATGAGTGATGTGAATTAGTTATTAATTAATTCACTAATTATTAACTCATGAATCAACTGATGAATACATCAGTTAACTCAATGCATGGACAGTTCAGTGGAGACAAGTGTTAGAGATGAGTGAAAGGGCAAGACAGTTGTCAGTTGTGACTATAGTTGTGCATGGGATTTGCACAATTAGGGGATTGAGATTGCCAATGAGGATTGCGTAGTGTTACACAAGGGAAATACAAGTTTGGATCAGCCATTCTCATTCTATTCTCATGCAGGATTGCGCAGTGGAGGAAAGCAAGCAGCAGAGGAGATTTGAACCTGTGATTGATTCAGATCTGAGCAAGTTTGTGTGTAACATGTGGAGATAGTACTGAGTACTTGTGAGGAGTATTGTACTATGTATTGTTACATGTTATCAATCAATATAATATACAGATAGTTGGGGGTTTTCAGCTGCATTCTTTCCCCGTGATATACTCTGTTGATATGTGCGATTGATGCTTCAATATGCGCATGCAATTGTTTCTTAATTTCGCAAAATTGATGATCAACGTAGAAGAGGTTATGTATTATGCATGATTCCAAAAATAGTGTATAATCAGGATAATCTCTGTGAATAAGTTTCATATTATTCAAAATTTCTACATGGTATCAGAGCTGGTTTATTTGTCGAAAATGTTGTACAGGATATGAAAGCGAGGATTGATCATCGGATCTATTATTCAGAAAGTGTTTACATTTTATTTCTTCAGGCAGAGTCTGTAATCGGGCCAGGTAGCCTCTAGATTCATCCTTCTTTTGGAAGGTGAGATATCCAGTGAATAGCCATACAATAGATCTATGTATGAGAAATACTTTGTTCTCATGAATTTTAGATCATAAGTGGTTGAGTTTTGAGCTGGTGGAATTCGAATTTGCAGCAGTGTTTTCTTGGTGTCAAAGTTAAAATGTCTTTCAATGAATTGCGATTGGAGTAAGCCCTTGAGGGCAGCTCGAACTATATTGCATGGAAGGACAAGATGGAGGCAGTGTTAGATGATAATGGGTTGAAGGAGTTCATAGATGCGGGTGTCCCAAAACCTACTGATGCTGCTCAAGTCGGGGATTGGCAAAAGAAGATAGCAAAGTGTCGAAGGATTCTGTTGGAGGGTGTGAGGGATCACATTGTGTCCAGCCTCCATGTAAAGGCTTCTCCATTCTTGATGTGGAAAGCGTTGATAGATATATACCAAAGCAAGAGCGACCAGAGGAAGTTGGCGCTCAAGGATAAACTCAGAAACATTAAGTGTGAGAATGGAGACAGTATGCCCAGGTATCTCACGAAGTTCACCCAATGCCGGGATGAGCTGGGAAGTGTGGGGGTGATTGTCGATGATGAG
>APFE030853544.1:0-62128 GCA_000404065.3 Pinus taeda | reverse complement strand
CCCAAATCCTTCATTGCAAATGAATTTGCCAATTTTATTTTTCTTTTGAGCACATTTATTTCCTGCATGTTAGACCCTACAACAAGCATGTCATCTACATACAATAACAATATAATATAGCTACCATCATTTTTCTTTTTTAGATAAACATAATGATCAGAGTGACATCTAGTATAACCTTGTTCAGACATAAACTTGTCAAATTTTAGATACCACTGCCTTGGAGCCTGTTTTAAGTCATCCAATCTCTTCTTCAACCTGCACACTAGTTTCTCCTTCCATTTTACCTCATACCCTTGTGGCTATTGCATATATATCTCTTCCTCCAAATCCCCATGGAGAAAGGCTATCTTTACATCTAATGGCTCAAGATGCAAATCTTCAGCTGCTACTAGACTTAGAATAGTTCTGATTGAAGTCATTTTAAAAAATAGGAGAAAATATTTCATCAAAATCAATACAGTTTTTCTATGCAAACCCCTTCACCACAAGTCTAGCTTTGTACCTTTGTTTTCCTCCATCTTCTTCCTTCGGTCTGTAAACCCATTTATTCTTCCATGTAGTTTTTCCTGCAGGCAACCTAACTAAGTCCAAAGTCTGGTTATGCATTAAAGAGTCCATCTCTTCTTCAATGGCTACCTCCCACTTCTTCCTACTTTCAACCTGCATTGCTTCTTCATAACATTAGGGTTCACCAGAATCAGTCAACAATAAATAAAATAATGAAGGAGAGTATTGTTCAGGGGATCTACTTATCCTGGTAGATCTTCTGACACCACTTTCAGGTGTTTGGGGTGCCTCTTTCTGTTATGGTGGTTGTTGTTGTTGTGGTTGTTGATTATTATTATTTTTCAGGCACCTTTACTTTTTCAGTGATCTCATCAAGAACTGTGTATTCATTGTTTTCTTTTTCCTATTTCTTTTCCTGTAACTGATTCTTATACAAGACCTTTTCATTGAATATTACATCTCTGCTCCTAATGATTTTGTGATTTTCATAATCATATAAGTGATAACCAAAATCATTAACACCAGATCCAATAAAGGTACATTTCTTTGATTTTGCCTCAAGCTTTGTTCTATTTTCTTTATCAATATGCATAAAGGCCTCACAACCAAAAGGCTTTAAAAAAGAGTAGTTTACCTTTTTACCTATCCATGCTTCCTATGGAACACCACCATCCAAGGAAATTCAAGGCCCTTTGTTTATTAGATAAACAGCAGTATCTACAGAATCTGCCCAAAATTGTAAAGGCATTCCTACATGCAATCTCATGCACCTTGCACGCTCCATGATTATTTTGTTCATCCTTTCTGACACACCATTTTCTTGTGGTGTTCCTGAAACTGTCTTCTCTCTGTGAATTTCATGCTCTGAACAGTACTTATCAAACTCGTTGCTGTAATATTCACCTCCATTGTTTGATATGAGACACTTCAATTTCTTCCATGTCTTAATCTCAACCAAAGCTTTTCATATCTTGAAAGTATAAAATACATCAGATTTATTCTTAATACAATAAATCCAAGTTTTTCTAGTTGCATCATCAATAAAAGTAACATAATAACAAGAGCCACCAAGAGATGATACCTGAGCAGGTCCCCATACATCTGTATGCACAAGCTTTAATTTTTCGCTCTTCTTTTCTTTCCCAACTCTGAGAAATCTGACTCTCTTCTGTTTTCCATAAATGCAATTCTCACAGAAGTCCAAATCAACATTCTTCAACCCCGACAACAAAGTCCTTGAGTGAGGAATCTTCATCTCCTTTTCACTCATGTGTACGAGCCTATGATGCCATAATGCTGCATCTGCTCCTTTAGAAGTTAAAGCATTAATAGAGTTAGAAATACCATTGCATAAATACAATTGACCAACCTTTTTGCCTTTTGCTATTACCAGGGCTCCTTTGGTGACCTTCAAAGCTTTATCTGTGAAAGTTGTCACACAACCTCCACCGCCTAACTGCGCTATTGAAATCAGATTTTTCTTCAAATCTAGAACACGCCTTACCTCCTTTAATAGCCATTGGTTTCCATTCTGCTGTTTTACAAGAACCTTATCCATTCCAACAATTTTACAGGGTTTATCATCACCCAAACAGACATGTACAAAATCTCCTTGAACATAGTCATGAAAATATTTCTTATCAGGTGTGGCATGGAATGAGGCCCCTGAATCTACCACCCAGGAATCAATAATATTTTCAAAAGAAAGAATCAAAGCATCTTGTAGCACCTCACCTGTCACATTTTCTTCGTGATTGTTTTCTTGTTGTGTGTCTCCTTCTTTTCCCTCTGAGATGTACAGTATTTCTTTAGGTTTCCTTCCTTACACATTTTCAGCACACTATCCCCTGTCTGGACTTGGATTTGCCTTTCCTTGATTTATTGCGATATCCTGAGCTCTTTCCTCTTTCCATTTTTCTTCCCCTAGAATCTACACTCAAAGCATTACCCAATGTCTCACCAGAGATTTTCCATTGCATTTCCTCGCTAAGGATAACACCGACAACGTCATCAAAATTTAAAGTACTAGATCCAGAAATAGAGTTACTAATGGCCATTACTAAACCATTCCAACTTTCTGATAATGAGCACAAGAATAACGTAGCTCTAACTTCATCATCAAAGTTTACACCTACAGAACATAACTAACTTGTAATAGTATTAAAATTATTTAAATGGTTTGCAACAGATCCACCTTCCAACATCTTCATATTAAATAGTCGTTTCATAAGAAATACCTTGTTTGAGGCCGAGGGTTTTTCATATAGTTTCTCCAATGCCTTAATCAAACCCTCTATCATTGTTTGCTTCGAAATGTTGAAGGAGACCAATGCTGTGAGGCACAATCTTACTGTTCCGAGTGCCTTTCTCTTGAGAAGGTTCCATTCTTCATCTTTCATACCCATCAACATCTTTGTTTTTCCGCCCAATGGTAGGTATAGATCTTTCTGATACAGATAATCTTCCATCTGCATCTTCCATAGGGTGAAGTTTTGGCTTTTAAATTTCTCGACCCTAAAATTACCATCTTCTGCCATTTCTCTCACTCAAACGAGAAATCCTTCTTTCCTGCGAGCTTATCAGCCAAATAGACCTTCGGCTCTGATACCAGTTGTTAGAAAATTATATATTACGGAGCAATGGAACACATAAAATATTGCAGAAATATAAACACAAAAAACGTATAAAACAAGAGAGACATAGATATATGTGGTTCACCCAGTTTGGGCTATGTCCACCCTCAATAGCTAGTCCTTCCTCTCTATTATCTAGAAAAATGAAGAGACACAACCTACAACAGTTCCGCTGTAATATCCTCTGTTTTATCTCACAGTCTCACCTCTTTGCTTCTTGCTCGGAGAATACACACCTATTACACAGCCTCAAGTACAATGCCCTCATACAAAGGGAGGGGTTGCCTTCTAGGGCAAAAAGCCCTAAACTAAACATAAGTTATACCGTCAGATCATCTGCCTAATGAACGGCCCAGATTGACTAGAAAATTCCTATACTTTTACAAGGCAATTTTACATTTATTTTTAGCTTCGGGGGTGCTGCCCTCGAAACTATAGCTGGAGGAAGATCAGCCCCCCTGAACCCCCGCGGGGGGGACAAGTCCCCACCACGTGGAAGGGTGTACAAAGTTCCTAGGGTATACATCTGGCTGAAACAAAGACCTCTAAACAATCATGCTCCATACTCAACACACAAATCCAAAATATCACTTTTTATGTTTAAACTTTTTCTCAATCTTGATAGCATATTTGTACATCATGCCGAGTGAGAATATGTCCAGGAATTCCATCACATCCTAGATATACCTATATAGGTAGCCACTGTACTTTATTACCCAATGTTTATCATAATCCTTGATACCCAACTTCGTGTGAAGGGTATGAAAAGCATTGGTAAACTCTAACATGTCTTGATCCCTTCCATGCGACATCATGGTCCACTTTATGTTTTTATCATCATACCTCTTGATAGGGTAGTACTGCTCCTTGATGGCATCTCAGAATGAATTCCAAGTGTGTGCGGCCAAAAATAGTGAGGTTGTACTTTCATCCTTCTTCTCATAGTACGTTTCCCACCTGTACTTGACGTGGGGGGCGGCTTTGAGAAGTGCAAAAGTAATCTTTTCACGGATGGAAAAATCATGAACATAAAAATATCCTTCTAGCAAATTTAACCATTTATCTACGTCAATCGCATTTATTTGACCCTCAAATATGGGAATGTCAAAGTTAACTTGTACCTTAAAGGATGTGGCGCTTCCAGAGTAGATGCTGTAAGGAGATGCATCACCCTTGGGTAGGAACTAAAGAATCTGGGAAACGTTGTCCATCATCGCATTCCTCTATCGCTCAAGGGCTTCTTTGAGCAATATTTTGGAAGTATCTCCTTTCCCCTTGTCATTTTTTTCTTCCACCATGGGAGGCCATCGGGATTTGTGATGCTGGTCTTACAAAGGTTCGACCAGTTTGAGCCCTAACTCCTTATATCTCGATCTCGTTGGGGACATGCAAAGAAAAACAGAGAAAGAGAAAACCACTCTGATACCACTAATCCAAATTTAAACAGGAACACAACAAATTACAGATATAACCATAAATACAGAAATGGAATAGAAAGAACACTTCAATTCATTAATATCAAATACTGAATTTTGCTTACAAATAGAACATAAATAACACTAGCTCGGGCGATGATAGCTTATCTCTGAGAAGACATGTGGTAGCTACATGTCTCTAAATTGTTTTAGAATGAGGCTCAAAGGCCTATTTATTACTCAAAAACATCAAAAAACCCTAACACCAGGAGATGTAAAACCAAGATTTTGTGGGTCCTGTTGGGGTTAATTGTGAAGCCAACTTCCTAGGGCCATAACTTGGTCATATTATCTGTTTGGCATGTATGATACCTTGCTGGAAAGGCCTCTCCGAGTACTACAAATTTTCCATAGGACATTGCCCATAGCTATGGACCTGCAATAAACCTAAAAAAATGTTGTTTAGGGGGTCAAAACTACTCGAGAAGTTCAAGACCCAGAAAAGTACTAAAAATAGTAAATGCTAAAAAAAATAAGGAAACAATTGAAACCAACTAGAGGTCTAGGTGGAATAGGTGGGTGGCTACTAATATCCACTTGGATCAACTTACGATGTTATTGATGTGGCACAATTTTTTATAAGTGAAGTTATTTAACTCCATGGGTTACCCACAAAGATCACTTCTGATAGAGACTCGCTTTACATATAGGTTTTGGAGAAGTTTGCAGTCAGCTTTAGGGACTCAGTTGAGAATTAGCACTTCATATCATCTAGAAACAGGCTAGAAGACTGAAAGAGTAAATCAGGTTATGAAAGACATGTTTGGAGTGTACATCATTGATAATCAGACTCAGTGGGAAAGGTACTTAACATTGGTAGAGTTTTCCTATAATAACAATTACCACAACTCAATCGAGATGCCTCCTTATTAAGCTCTAAATGGAAGGCCATGTAAGACACCATTGATTTGGGAAAAGTTGGAAGTTGGAAAAGTAGTTGGGCTGGAATTAGTTCAAGAAATGGGGGAACATGTAAGACAAATTCAACAAAGGTTAAAGGAAGCACAAGATAGACATAAGAGTAATGTTGATTCACATAAGATTGATTGATGTTATGAAGTAGGAGACAAAGTTTTATTTGTATTTTCCCCAACAAAAGCACCATTCTATTTGGGAAAGGGACAGAGTTTTCACCTTAGTTTATAGGACCTTTTAGGATGAAGGAGAATATTGGACCAATTGCCTATCATCTTGTACTATTATCCCATTTGTATAAAACTCATGATGTTTTTCATGTATCTATTTTATGACATTATGTTTCTAATGAATCTCACAAACTCGATTGGAGGGAATTGCAGGTGTCGGACGGAGGAACCGTAATGGTTGAACCATTATGCATATTGGACTGTAGGGTTCAATAACTCAGACATCACATGGTGGACCAAGTTAAGGTCCAATGGGATAAGCATAGTCCATGATCTATTACTTGGGAGGATGCAAATACTATATGTCATGACTACCCCTCACTTTTTGAGCATCTGTGATGCCCATTTTGACTTAGATAGCTACATATGATAAGGCTCTATTTGTAGTTCCAAGTTATTAAATTTATGAACGCTATGTAATATGATGCATTTTAGTTGGACAAATGAAACTACTTATATAAACCAAGTATTGTTGATTATAATATTTTATGTATGAATTATTTGATGTATGATTTACTTGATCTATGACTTACTTGGTTATGATTTATCTAGTGTATGGCCTATCAAGGTTATTGTTGTTTAATGTATGATGATGTGATTTATCTAATGAGTGACTTATCAAATATATGATTTATCTAATGTAAGATTTATTTCTAGTATGTTATTATGAAGTACAAAATTGACATTTGGATACTAGACTTAATAACATGATGATTAAGATCACTTATATATTTTTGTGTTATGTATATTCATGAATGGTAACCAACCTGCAGATTGGAAAGAACTATATGATAACCATGATCTACCCTTCCGATCGGGGAGTGTTGATACATCAAATGAGGAATGGTATGATGTACATTGTTCTATTCCATTTTGTATCTACTTGATATGAACTATTATGACATGGGGAAAGTGTAAATGATAGGTGACAATAATACCTCACTGGATTATTCGATGACAAGTATCCAACCAGTGTTGTAGTGTGGTCCATATTAGGTTGTTGACCCTAGTTTTGAGGAGGGGTTGAGGCATTTAATTTCGTGTAACCTCCAAGACTCAAATTGTGGAAGGGCTATGATGGACACACTCCCTTAGACGTGTGATGATGATTTCTAGTTGCCTACTGGGTAAGTTAGGTCGATATGTCAACACATCTACCATATTGTTTTTATCAGTGGTTAGAATGGTATAGTCAATGACATAGTATATTGCAGCAGCGGATGGATAAGATGGTAGTAGAAGTAGGTTAGGAAGGATAAGTGGCTATAGGTTAGTTGGAGACTATTGATGTGAAGTGGTAGCATTGCTAACTTACTCAATTTGACTACTATATTTCTCTCTATTGTGTTATGCCTTATTGTCAAACCTCTTTCAAAACGTTTGTGTCATTTTCACTATAAATTCGGGATAGAGTTTTCTAAAGGAGGGGTGTATGTAATGACCTGCTTGATCCTATCACCCTAAATTTGATTAGTGTTTACTTAACCTCCATATATTGACTTAAAATTATTAAATAATATCGATATAAACCCACACTTGTGAATCTCTAATTTTATTTTACTCATATGACTTTTATTATTTTTTATTATTATATTCCTAAGATGTCTTTGCAAATCTACTTTTGGAAAAGATATGGTCTTCTCCAGTTTAAATATAAATTAAATTTACATATTCTATTCCCAAGGTGTCTTATATTCCCATGTCTCTTTTACCTTCAAAGTTATATTATTGGACCTTTCAATTCTTTCATAATCACTTGAAATGTTAACTTTAAACTATATCCATTTATCATATTAAAACATTTAAGAGAGATTAAGAAATAAAATGTGAGTGGTAGTTTCACTTATTTAAAGATGTTAGAGATGTTCAGAAGAGAGGAAAAGAGTTTTCTGGATAATCTTCCTACAATTATTATGAAGCAGAGTGTTTTCTGATCTATGTGATTTATTATCTTTCAGATTTATCCCTTTCTGCTCTTTGGTTTCACCCATGCATTTGAGTATGTAATGGAGATATAGGGTTGAGGATATTTTTACAAGTCTGCTGGAGTAGAGACATAGCTGTTAGTAAGAGAGAGATAAAGTAATCTCTACACTGGAATTGTCATAATAAGATGTATAGCCATGCAAGTGTTGTACATGAAGACTTGGTAGGCCAGAATTGTCTGGACAACGATAATAAATTTACTTTACTGCACGATGCAAAACCAAACGCTGACATTCATCGTGAAAGTTATGAAGAGCCAGGTGCCTAGATTCACTCCGAGAATAAAAGAAAGCTAGATGCCGAGATTCAATCCAAAAGTTATGAAGAGCTAGTTCCCCATATTCACTCCAAAAGTTATGAAGAGCCAGTTGCGGAGAGTCACTCCAAAATTTATGAAGAGGCCGTTTGATCCAGGTGGATCTTCAGACACCATGGCATGAATGCTCAAAATTCAAAGTGATCATAATGATGTTGAACTAGGACCAGATCGAAGAGATCATCTTCCTGATCATGGAGGTGCAAACGATCATCAATTTGAGTCTGGATGACGAAGTTATTGCGAAATGAAGGTCAGCTTGTTCCTATGGAAAATGAGGCATTTTCCTATAAAAAATGGGTTTTTGGCCTTATATGGAAAATCGCAATCGGCATAGTCCAAAGGGTGGACTTAAGGTAGGCCTTTAGGACCCCCAATCAGCGATATCAGAGTCGGGGGCATGATAGATGTGATATCGGTGTTTATGGTTATGCGATCAGTGCTTTATAGTTATGTGAATGGTGATGAACGGGACTTAGACCCTGCGATTAGAGATCATCGATATTGGCGATCAAAGCGATCGACGATTGGCGTCAGCACATGCCCATGTATCAGTGAAGGACCCGGGCCACAACGATAGTAATATACCGATTAAATCACAACCATCTGATCGAGAACTGATCAATGGTCCAGATCTATCGACAAGATTGATGATCAACAGTTGGCGACCTGTGATCCCAACTTGCGATATATCTCGGACCCGATAAGTTTATAGGCTTGATTTTATAAATTTTGAAATCCAAACTGTGAGATTTTTCAATGATTTTTAGTGTTTTTCCAGGGTTTTTTTATATTGTTGTAAAACAATAAAAGGCCTACTTTTAATGGTTTTTACGACCGTCGATTGTTCTATACAAATGACTTCTATTACGAGCAACAAACCTCTGATTTTTACACAATGACCTATCCCAAAAACGTGTTATAAAACACGATGGGTAACAGAGATGTGAGGGGTCGTGCCAGAGGAAGAGAGCTTGTACTAGAGAGCCCAAAAGACTGTTAATGGTGACTAGAGCATGAATATGGAGATTTGAGGAAGGTGAAAGACTATGTAAACAATGGGCATGCCAGGATGGCAAGCCTGAGCAGTTGCGTGGAAATGTTGCGAGGAAGAAGCTCGAGAGTTTCTGTGCCAGAGAGAGCTTGAAGCTAGTGCAGTGCTTGAATCCCAAAAATCCATAGAGCCGTTTAATCTATAGCGCAGATAGCCACAGAGGTGCAACGCTTGAAATTTAGGTAGATCCAGAGCTGCAGTGACATAAGCCAGAGTACTACATAGCCGAATAACTAGAGAGCTACAAAAGCCGACGGTCTAGAGCAGTTCCTCTCTTCATGATCGATTATTCTTCTATGATCAATTCCTCTTTATGATCAATTCATCTGCTGATTAATGCTTCTTTTATTGATTCTTCTTAGATCACTTATTCTTCTTGCGTATTGATGCTATGCGATCAGTGTTTGAGCAAGCTTTAGCACTTTGACAGTTGCTTCAGAGTAGCACTTCTTCATATGGCCATTCATAGTGAGGCCATGATAGATTGGTAGCCCATTGTGCCTGCACAATGATGATGTGAACAGATGTTCACTGTGGATCATTTTATCCACTTCTTCATTCATATCTTCTGATGGCCCATGGTTGGTGTGAGGTATATGATTATTTCATATATTTCTTCTTTTACATTATACTACAGATCCTAGATTGATATTGATGCAAAATCTTCTTTATTTTCGTGCTGTCATGATTCCTTGCTTCATGTTATGAGGAATATTTATATGATGTACTTTATGCTTAGGAATCCCTTGTTGTATGTTGTTGGGATACTCTTGTCGTCATTGTGCATGTGTTTTTCTTTGACATCCCTTTTGTGCCTTGGTTGCGGGATGCACAACATACATATTTTGTGTCATATTGATAGGAGTTTGGATTGAGAGTTCTAGTTGTGGAATATCTCTTAGAGCCACTCCTGCATGGGGGCATTCTTCCTTGTATGATCTAGACAAAAAAAATCTTGTGTACATCACTTTTATTGACAACACCTAATGTAGCGGCCTAACCACCTTGACTAGGGCTTGGAGATGTAGTCCCTCTTGGATGAACTCCATTAACAACGGCTTATGTTTCCATGTGCTGATGATTATATTGTTCCTCTTATTTTCCACATGCACTTGTATTCCTTGATGTTCTTTTAAAAAGCAATTGTAACACATCACAAAAGTAAAAGGTCTTGGTAATGTCCTTCTTCACAGCTGGACCTAGATCAAGTGGTATCAGAGAAGGTATTAACGTTGATGTGAATTACAGTGTGAACAATGGAACATGACATGACAAAGGATGAAAGAGCGATGTGTGAGACCATGCTAGACATCTCCAAGAAAGTGGAAATTGTGTATGAAAATCTACAAAAAGCAACATAGGAAAAGGAGCGGTTACAGCTTCAATTGAAAGCCACAGAAGAGGCCACGAAGGAATTGAAGCAAGACAGACATAATCTTCAAACAAAAATGATAAGTTGAAGATGCACTTACATGAAGAGAAAGAGGAGAAGCAGAATTTGCTACTACACCTACAAGCAAAGGATGAGGCCTTGGAAAAGCTGCAGCGAGACCCATGTGAGGTAAAACGTAGTTCTCCATCTTCATGTATATCGCCTGATGACGATTTCGCTGTGTTTGAAAATCATACCACAAGAATTGGCTCCAAATTTCTGAAGAGAATGGGGTATGAAGGAAAAGGCTTGGGAATTAATGGCCAAGGCATTGTCAATCCCATCAAAGTAGAGGAATTACCCCATCAGGCAGGACTTGGGTATGTCAAGAAAGAAGTTGGGGAATGCGATCCACCAACAACGAATGATGAGCAGCACTCATTAGTTCTTTCCAAATGTAAAGAGAAGGTAAAAGATGTTGATTTCCTTTCGATTTCATCTTGTGATAGTATGATGTCTGTTGGTTATTTGGAGATTTGATTACAGGATGAGGCCCCTTGCAAAGACAAGGCACGAGGAGAAAGAGATTGGTGCTAACAACCAAGGCATGACCCAACCTTTGGAGGTTATGCATGAACCTCGATTTTCAGGCTCGACGTACACCAAAGGAGAGTTTTCAAAGGTGTCAGAGTTGTCTGAGGCATCGTCAAGGAAAAAGAATGATGGGAAAACATCCCCATCATCCCATGGCAGTTTCCATCCCAGGGAGAGAGCCGAGGCAAGTTCTCATCTCCATACAGACATCAACAATAGGAAATGAAGGTGTAATAAATTTCGATCTTCAAATTTTCATTATGATCATGTTGTTAATAATGTATGAAGACAAAGGCATCCAAAAATATGCACTTTTTGTGGTTTACCTAACCACACCTTTTCCAAGTGTTGGAAAAGGATGGCAACACTCAAAAAGATGAGGTGTGAAAAACCCTTGCAACAGTAGGTTAAGCATATATGGATGAAGAAAACATACTGCAGCCATTGCGACAGACATGGCCATCAGAGAGCCACTTGCTGGAAGATCCATCTAGAGCAACGCCTTAAAGACAAAGTATCGGTGCGTGAAGTAGGAAGAGCAGTTGTTTGACAAGAAAAACCACCTCAAAGAGGTGAGCCATTCACATTGATAAGTGAAAAATGGTTTTTTTGACGTGCTGTCATTTCATGGTCATTATTTGTATATCATTTGTTGCATTTTAAAGTGTAAACGTGATGATGATTTTCCATCACATAGTCAGCAACAATGATGTTTGGTCATGTTTATAGTTGCATGTTAAAACTATAAAAGAAATGTTATGTTTCCCCCACTTGTCAGAACAATCATGTTTGGCCTTTATGTATGTAAATCATGCGTTGCAGTGATGACGAGTTTTCCATCACATTTTGAAGCAACCATGATGGGTTGGCCTTGTTGTCATATCTAGAATATTTGCGTCCATCTTATTGTAAACTTGACCACCGAGTATGAGTCATAAAATCATGGCAAGTATGGAATGATTGGGTTCTTTAGTTTGGTCATGTCATTTAAAGCATGTAATTGCAAATCCATGTACTACAGGTTGCAGATGTAGCAGGTGTCGGTCCATCGCTTAAGGCGCTGAAGAAAAAAGGTGAAGGAGACGGAAGCGAGACCTTTTTAGGACATTTGTGATGCTGATAGGGTATAGAGAAGAATGAAGATTACTTTTTATGCTTTTGAAGGACCAAAATCTCCTCAGTGGGGAGGATTTGTCCAGGCAGATCTTCAAACACCATGGCATGAATGCTCAAAAATCAAAGTGATCAGAATGATATCAATCTAGGACCAAATCGAAGAGCTCATCTTCCTAATCACGGAGGTGTGAACAGTTCGTCAATCCGAGTCCAGATGATGAAGTTATCATGAAATGAAGGTAAACTTGTTCATGGAAAATGAGGCACTTTCCTTCAAAAAATGGGTTTTTGGCCTTATAAGGCAAATCACAATTAGTATAGTCCAAAGGGCTGACTTAAGGTAGGCCTTTAGGACCCCCGATCAATGATATCAGAGTCAGGGGCATGATAGATGTGATATCGATGCTTTACAGTTATGCAATTGGCACTTTACAGTTATGCGATTGGTGATGAACGAGACTTTAGACCTTGTGATTAGTGATTGCCGATATCAGTGATCGGAGTGATCGGTGATCAGCGTCAGCACATGCCCATGTATCAGTGAAGGACCCGAGCTGCAGCGATAGCGATATGGCGATTAAATCGAAGTCGTCCGATCCGGAACCGATCAACAGTCTAGATCTATCGGTGAGATCAGCGATCGACGATCGGTGAACTACGATCCCGACTTGCGATGTATCCTGGACCCGATAAGTTTGTAGGCTCGATTTTATAAATTTTGAAATCTGAACTGTCAGATTTTCAATGATTTTCAATGATTTTCTGGGGTTTTGTCATATTGTTGTAAAATGATAAAAGGCATATTTTTAATGGTTGTTGCACTCGCCAATTGTTCTATACAAATGGCTTTTATTGCGAGCAACAGACCTCCAATTTTTACGCACTGCCCTATCCCAAAAACGTGTTATAAAACACAATCAGTAACATAGATGCGAGGGGGCATGCCAGAGAAAGAGAGCCTATACTAGAGAGCCCAAAAGACTGCTAATGGTGACCAGAGCATGAATTTAGAGAGTCAGGGAAGGTGAAAGATTGTGTAAACAATGGGCATGCAAGGACAACAAGCCCGAGCGGCTGCATGGAAAGGCTGCGAGGAAGAAGCCCGAGAGTGTACGTGCCAGAGAGAGCTTGAAGCTAGCGTAGCGCTTGAACCCCAGTAAGCCATAGAGTCATTTAATCTATAGCATAGATAGCCATAGAGGTGCAATGCTTGACATTTGGGCATATCTTGAGCTATAGTGACATAAGCCAGAGCACTACAGAGCCAAATAGCCAAAGAGCTACAGAAGCCGAAAGTCTAGAGTAGTTCCTCTCTTCATGATCAATTATTCTTCTATGATCAATTCCTCTTTATGATCGATTCATCTATTGATTAATGCTTCTTTGATTGATTCTTCTTTGATCGCTTATTCTTCTTGTGTATTGATGATGTGAGATTAGTGTTTGAGAAAGCTTCAACACTTTGACAGTTGCTTCAAAGCAACACTTCTGCATATGGCCATTCATAGTGAGGCCATGACAGATTGGGAGCACACTGTGCCTACACAGTGATGATGTGAATAGATGTTCATCGTGGATCGTTTTATCCAATTCTTCATTCATATCTTTAGATGGCCTGTGGTTGGTATGAGGTATATGATTATTTCATACATTTCTTCTTTTACATTATGCTACAGATCCTAGATTGATATTGATGCAGGATCTTCTTTATTTTCATGTTGTCATGGTTCCTTGCTTCATGTTATGAGGAATCTTTATATGATGTACTTTATGTTTTGAGATCCTTTGTTGTATGTTGCTGGGATACTCTTGTCATTGTTGTGCATGTGTTTTTCTTTGACATCCCTTTTGTTCCTTATTAGTGGGGTGCGCATCATACATGTTTTATGTCATACTAATAGGAGTTTTGATTGAGAGTTCTAGTTGTGGAATATCTCTTAGAGCCACTCCTGCATGAGGGCATTCTTCCTTGTATGATTGAGACAAAAAACTCTTGTGTACATCACTGTTACTGACAACACCTAATGCAACAGCCTATACCACCTTGAATGGGGCCCGAAGATGTAGTCCCTCCTGGACGAACTCTATTAACAAAGGCTTATGTTTCCATGTGCTGATTATTATATTGTTCCTCTTCTTTTCCACATGCACTTGTATTCCTCAACGTTCTTATATAAACACATAAAACACATAAAACAAGAGAGACATAGATATATGTGGTTCACCCAGTTTGGGCTATGTCCACCCTCAATAGCCAGTCCTTCCTTTCTATTATCCAGCAAAATTAAGAGACACAACCTACAACAGTTCCGCTGTAATATCCTCTATTTTCTCTCACAGTCTCACCTCTTTGCTTCTTGCTCGGAGAATACACATCTATTACACAGCCTCAAATACAATGCCCTCATACAAATAGAAGGGTTTCCTTCTAGGGAAAAAAAAACCTAAACTAAACATAAGTTCTACCGTCAGATCATTCGCCTAATGAACGACCCAGATTGACTAGAAATTACTATACTTTTACAAGGCAATTTTACATCTATTTTTAGCTTCAGGGGTGTTTCCCCCGAAACTCCAGCCGGAGGGAGATTAGCCCCCCTGAACGCCCACGGGGGGGACAAGTCCCCCCCACATGGAGGGGTGTACAAAGTTCCCGGGGTATACATCTGGCTGAAACAAAGACCTCTAAACAATCATGCTCCATACTCAACACACAGATCCAAAATATCAGTTTTTATGTTTAAACTTTTTCTCAATCTTGATAGCGTATTTGTATGTCATGCTGAGTGAGGATATGTCCAGGAATTCCATCACATCCTAGACTTACCTATATAGGTAGCCATGGTACTTGATTACCCAATGTTTATCAGAATCCTTGATACCCAACTTCGTGTGAAGGGTATGAAAAACATTGGTAAACTCTAACATGTCTTGGTCCCTTCCATGCCGCATCATGGTCCACTTTATGTTTTATCCTCATACCTCCTGATAGGGTAGTACTACTCCATGATGGCGTCTTAGAATGAATTCCAAGTGTGTGCGGCCAAAAATAGTGAGGTTGTACTTTCATCCTTCTTCTCATAGTACGTTTCCCACCTGTACTTGACGTGGGGGGCATCTTTGAGAAGTGCAAAAGTAATCTTTTCCCGGATGAAAAAATCATGAACATAAAAATATCCTTCTAGCAAATTTAACCATTTATCTACGTCAACTGCATCTATTTAACCCTCAAATATGCGAATGTCAAATTTAACTTGTACCTTAAAGGATGTGGTGCTTCCAGAGTAGATGTTGTAAGGAGATGCATCACCCTTGGGTAGGAACTGAAGAATCTGGGAAAACTTGTCCATCATCGCATTCCTCTATCGCTCAAGGTCTTCTCGAGCAAGATTTTGAAAGTATCTCCTTCCCCCTTGTCATTGTTTTCTTCCACCATGGGAGGCCATCGAGATTCGTCATGCTAGTCTTACAAAGGTTCGATCGGTTTGAGACCTAAATCCTTATATCACGACCTCGTTGGGGACATGCAAAGAAAAAAAGAGAAAGAGAAAACCACTCTGATACCACTAATCTGAATTTAAACAAGAACACAATAAATTACAGATATAACCATAAATACAGAAATGCAATAGAAATAACACTTCAATTCATTAATATCAAATATTGAAATATGCTTACAAATAGAACATAAATAAGACTAGCTTAGGCGATGGTAGCTTATCTCTCAGAAGACATGTGGCAGTTACATTTCTCTAAAAAAATTTAGAATGAGGCTCAAGGGCCTATTTATTACTCAAAAACATCAAAAAACCCTAACACCTGGAGATGTAAAACCAAGATTGTGTGGGTCCTGTTAGGGTTAATTGTGAAGCCAACTTCCTAGGGCCATAACTTGGTCATATTATATCTGTTTGGCATGTATGATACCTTGCTGGAAAGGCCTCTCCAAGTACTACAGATTTTCCATAGGACATTTCCCATAGCTATGGGCCTACAACAAACCTAAAAAAATGTTGTTTAGGGGGTCAAAACTACTCCATAGGTTCAAGAGCGAGAAAACTACTAAAAATAGTAAATGCTAAAAAAATAAGGAAACAATTGAAACCAACTAGAGGTCTAGGTGGAATAGGTGGGTGGCTACTAATATCCACTTGGGTCAACTTACAATGTTATTGATGTGGCACAATTTTTTATAAGTGAAGTTATTTGACTCCATGGGTTACCCACAAAGATCACTTCTGATAGAGACTCTCGCTTTACATCTAGGTTTTGGAGAAGTTTGTAGTCAGCATTGGGGACTCAGTTGAGCATTAGCACTACGTATCATTTAGAAATAGACTGGAAGACTGAAAGAGTAAATCAGGTTATGAAAGGCATGCTTGGAGTGTACGTCATTGATAATCAGACTCAGTGGGAAAGGTACTTAACATTGGTAGAGTTTTCCTATAATAACAATTACCACAACTCAATCGAGATGCCTCCTTATCAAGCTCTATATGGGAGGCCATGCAGGACACCGTTGATTTGGGAAAAGTTGGAAGTTGGTAAAATAGTTGGGCTGGAATTAGTTGAAGAAATGGGGGAACATGTAAGACAAATTCAACAAAGGTTAAAGGAAGCACAAGATAGACATAAGAGTTATGTTGATTCACATAAGACTGATTGAAGTTATGGAGTAGGAGACAAAGTTTTATTTGTATTTGACCCAACAAAAGAACCATTCTATTTGGGAAAGGGACGAAGTTTTCACCTCAGTTTATAGGACCTTTTAGGATCAAGGAGAAGATTGGACCAATTGCCTATCATCTTGTACTGTTATCCCATTTGTATAAAACTCATGATGTTTTTCATGTATCTATTTTACGACATTATGTTTCTGATGAATCTCACAAACTCGATTGGAGGGAATTGCAGGTCTCAGTAAGAGGAACTGTAATGGTCGAACCATTACGCATATTTGACTGTAGGGTTCAATAACTCAGACATCACATGGTGGACCAAGTTAAGGTCTAGCGGGATAAGCATAGCCCATGCTCTGTTACCTGGGAGGATGCAAAGACTATATGTCATGACTACCCCTCACTTTTTGAGCATCTGTGATGCCCATTTTGACTTATATAGCTACATATGATAAGGCTCTATTTGTTGTTCCATGTTATTAAATTTATGAACTCTATGTAATATGATGCATTTTAGTTTGACAAATGAAAATACTTATATAACCGAGTATTGTTGATTATAATATTTTATGTATGAATTATTTGATGTATGATTTACTTGATGTATGACTTGGTTATGATTTATCTAGTGTATGGCCTATCAAGGTTATTGTTGTTTAATGTATGACGATGTGATTTATCTAATGAGTGACTCATCAAAATTATGGTTTATCTAATGTAAGATTTATTTCCAGTATGTTATTATGAAGTACAAAATTGACATCTGGATACTATACTTAATAACATGATGATTAAGATCACTTATATATTTTTTTGTTATGTATGTGCATGAATGGTAACCAAACTACAGATTGGAAAGAACTATATGATAACCAGGATCTACCCTTCCGATCGGGGAGTGTTGAGACATCAAATGAGGAATGGTATGATGTACATTGTTCTATTACATTTTGTATCTACTTGATATGAACTATTATGACATGGGTAAAGTGTAAATGATAGGTGACAATAATACCTCACTAGATTATTCAATGACAAGTATCCAACCAGTGTTGTAGTGTGGTACATATTAGGCTGTTGACCCTAGTTCTGAGAAGGGGTTGAGGCATTTACTTCCTTGTAACCTCCAAGACTCAAATCGTGGGAGGGCTATGATGTACACACTCCCTTAGATGTGTGATGATGATTTCTAGTTGCCTACTGGGGAAGTTAGGTCGATATGTTGACACATCTACCATATTGTTGTTATCAGTGGTTAGAATGGTATAGCTGATGACATAGTATATTGCAGTAGCGGATGGATAAGATGGGAATAGAAGTAGGTTAGGAAGGATAAGAGGCTATAGGTTAGTTGGAGACTATTGATGTGAAGTGGTAGCATTGCTTAACTTACTCAATTTGACTACTATATTTCTCTCTATTGTGTTATGCCTTATTGTCAAACTTCTTTCAAAATTTTTGTGTCATTTTCACTATAAATTCGGGATAGAGGTTTCTAAAAGAGGGGTGTATGTAATGACCTACTTTATCATATCACCCTAAATTTGATTAGTGTTTACTTAACCTCCAGATATTGACTTAAAATTGTTAAATAATATCGATATAAACCTACACTTGTGAATCTGTAATTTTATTTTACTAATATGACTTTTATTATTTTTAATTATTATATTCCTAAGGTGTCTTTGCAAATCTACTTTTGGAAAAGATATGGTCTTCTCCAATTTAAATATAAATTAAATTTCCATATTCTATTCCCGAGGTGTCTTCTCAAATTTACTTTTGGAAAATATATGGTCTTTTCTAATTTAATTTTAAATGAAATATCCATATTCTATTCCCAAGGTGTCTTCTCAAATCTACTTTGGATAAGATATGGTAAGGAAAGTCAAGGATATTAAAATAAAAGGATGAAGGGGTAGTCATGGCATTAATGATAGGTGATTGAAGTGGATGGGAGGAAGAAACATAAAAGGGGAAAGATGATGACAAGATGGGGGGATACTTGGTCTTTGTTTTGGCATTGGAGGATTTTATTTTGGGAGGAATGTGAAGAATGAGAAGGGAGAGAATGGAGAAAAAATTGAGAGAACCTAAAATTGGATCTAATGGAAAGTGTTGGTTTTAACTTGGGCACACTACAACTAGTTGGACTTGGGCTCAGAGGGTTAGGGAACCTGTGCAGGTTCCTTGAGCTAGGAAATCATTCCTAGTTGGATGGACACACTACAACTAGTTGGGCTTGGGCTCAGAGGGTTAGGGAACCTGTGCAGGTTCCTTGAGCTAGGAAATCATTCCTAGTTGGATGGGAGGTAAATTCAGTCGGGTAGTCATGAGGAGCCTCCCAACAGAGTCAGGAGCATCTCAACCAAGCTATTGAAACAAGTATTCTTCCATTTGTTGATTACCTATGTAAATTGTTGCAATGAAATTTCTTACTTGTTCAATATGTCGTAAATAAATTTTACTTGTATATTATCATCAAAAAAATGTTGAGCTACAAATAGGCTATTTCCCTTCTTATTGTGTTTAAATCAAATGATAAATTTAGTTTGGTTAGAAGACACAGGTGAGGACCTCACACTTGGACCCGGGCAAAGACACAAGAGAATGCTCTTGTGAAACCAACACCAAGACTCCTGTACCATACTTCCCACGACGACCTGACATAATAGCAATGATCCAACCCAATAATAGGAGAAAGGCCCCATGACACTTGAGGAGTGAAGACACGATATTGAATAGATGGCTCAACATCCCAACACAGTTGTAAGGTCTTGGGCATAAGGGACTCCCAAAAGCCACTGAAAAGAACCCAACTAGGATAGATTAACAACATGGATGGACCAGAGGCATGAAAAGATAAAGAAGTTGCAATTGACTAGAAAAAAGAAAAGCTAAACCTTGATAAAGGCCTGTAATTACATTACACACTTGAATAAAAACTACTATAGTCGCATACTTCAGGTTTCCTTTGAGAATTTGAGGGCAAGACACAACCTTGGAAATGTGATAATAAGTTGGAGAGGGGTTTAGAAGAAGCTCATCCTCTCTTAAAATGTCTAATTTAGAAACAAGAGAGAGACTTTTTGGAAGCAAGTAAAGACCTCCAGAAGGGATACCAAATCTCTATCATCCAAAGCATATGACTAAATCACTAGAAAGGGGAGGAGAGTACCTGGAATGTGAAGGTCGCTTGCCAAGAAGAAAGGTAGCTACACTAAAGGGCGGTATTGAACACCAAATGAGCATTTAGGTCCCAAACAAATTCCTGAGAGCAATGCAGTGCAAAGAAGCCAATGCCCAATCTTATTCCCTCGCATGAGTGGTCGTTCGACTCTCGCAGCAAGTTTGCATAACAACCATAACTGTGACCAACTTCCTTCGCACCCCTTGTCATCACCCAAGACACCAAAACATTCGCAGTCCATAGCACTCACGTGATAATAATACCCACAGCCTCTAGATAAATCCTCTGCCGATCCAACAACATTGTACCTACCATCATTAAATTTCACATGGATGAAAGTTAGGTGGAGTCAGGGATCCCAATACTCTTACATCCAAAGTTTGATTACCCCATCAAAGGTATATTGTTCCATTTCAAACTAATCATAAAATTTAATATTATAAAATTGATTAATAATAAATTAATATAATTTATATATTTAAATAATATATTTATTGAATTGTTATAAAAATAATAGATTTTGTGGGATCAAAGTCTAAATTAATCATATTATTTAATGCTCACGAAATTTATCTTATTTTTTGTAAGCTTAAGCATAGATAAAAATTAGATCAATAAAGTTAGTATATTTAATGTAGTTTATCTTATTGTAAAAATTAATTAATTACATTATTATTATAATATTTAAAAACATACATTATCAAGTTTTAAATTAATAACTTAAATCATATACACATTTCAAAATTTTGGAAATTTGTATTTATATTTATAGCATTTTATACTTAATTTCACTTAATTATTACGAATTCCAAAAACTTTAATTTTAAAACAGTGACTAATCACTCCCATGTCTCTTTTACCTTCAAAGTTATATTATTGGACCTTTCAATTCTTTCATAATCACTTGAAATGTTAACTTTAATCTATATCCATTTATCATATTAAAACATTGAAGAGAGATTAAGAAATAAAATGAGAGTGGTAGTTTCACTTATTTAAAGATGTTAGAGATGTTCAGATGAGAGGAAAAGAGTTTTCTGAGTAATATTCCTACAATTATTATGAAGTAGAGTGTTTTTTTATCCATGTGATTTATGATCTTTCAGATTTATCCCTTTCTGCTCTTTGGTTTCACCCATGCATTTGAGTATGTAATGGAGATATAGGGTTGAGGATATTTTACAAGTCTGCTGGAGCGGAGACATAGTTGTTAGTAAGAGAGAGACAAAGTAATCTCTGCACTAGAATTGTCATAATAAGATGTATAGCCATGCAAGTGTTGCGTATGAAGACTTGGCAACCCAGAATTGTCTAGACAACGATAATAAATTTACTTTACTGCACGATGCAAAACCAAACGCTGATATTCAGTGCGAAAGTTATGAAGAGCTAGGTGCCTAGATTCACTCCGAGAATAAAAGAAAGCTAGATGCCAAGATTCAATCCAAAAGTTACCAAGAGCTAGTTCCCCATACTCACTCCAAAAGTTATGAAGAGGCAGTTGCGGAGAGTCACTCCAAAAGTTATGAAGAGGTCGTTTGATCCAGGTGGATCTTTAGACACCATGGCATGAATGCTCAAAAGTCAAAGTGATCATAATGATGTTGAACTAGGACTAGATCGAAGAGATCATCTTCCTGATCATGGAGGTGCAAACGTTCATCAATCTGAGTCTAGATGACGAAGTTATCGCGAAATGAAGGTCAGCTTGTTCCTATGGAAAATGAGGCATTTTCCTGTAAAAAATGGGGTTTTGGCCTTATAAGGCAAATCGCAATTGGCATAGTCCAAAGGGTGCACTTAAGATAGGCCTTTATGACCCCCGATCAGTGATATCAGAGTTGGGGGCATGATAGATGCGATATTGGTGTTTACAGTTATGTGATTAGTGCTTTACAGTTATGTGAATGGCGATGAACGAGACTTAGACCCTGCCGTTAGAGATCGCCGATATTGGCAGTCAAAGCGATCGACGATCAGCGTCAGCACATGCCCATGTATCAGTGAAGGACCCGAGCCACAACGATAGTGATATAGCGATTAAATCAGAGCCATCCGATCCAGAACCGATCAATGGTCCAGATCTATCGACGAGATTTATGATCAACGATCGGTGACTTGTGATCCCGACTTGCGATATATCTCGGACCCGATAAGTTTATAGGCTCAATTTTATAAATTTTGAAATCCAAACTGTCAGATTTTTCAAACAATGGGCATGCCAGGATGGCAAGCTTGAGTGGCTGCGTGGAAATGCTGTGAGGAAGAAGATCGAGAGTTTGTGTGCCAGAGAGAGCTTGAAGCTAGTGCAGTGCTTGAACCCCAGAAATCCATAGAGCCATATAATATATAGCGCAGATAGCCATAGAGGTGCAACACTTGAAATTCAAGCAGATCCAGAGCTGCAGTGACATAAGCCAGAGTACTACAGAGCCGAATAGCGAGAGAGCTACAAAAGCCGACAGTCTAGAGCAGTTCCTCTCTTCATGATCGATTATTCTTCTATGATAAATTCCTCTTTATGATCAATTCATCTGTTGATTAATGCTTCTTTGATTAATTCTTCCTTGATCACTTATTCTTCTTGTGTATTGGTGCTATGAGATTAGTGTTTGAGCAAGCTTTAGCACTTTGACAGTTGCTTCAGAGCAGCACTTCTTCATATGGCCATTCATAGTGAGGTCGTGATAGATTGGGAGTGCACTGTGCCTGCACAATGATGATGTGAACAGATGTCCACTGTGGATCATTTTATCCACTTCTTCATTCATATCTTCTGATGGCCCGTAGTTGGTGTGAGGTATATGATTATTTCATATATTTCTTCTTTTACATTATGCTACAGATCCTAGATTGATATTGATGCAGAATCTTCTTTATTTTCGTGTTTTCATGATTCCTTGCTTCATGTTATGAGGAATATTTATATGATATACTTTATGCTTAGGAATCCCTTGTTGTATGTTGTTGGGATACTCTTGTCGTCATTGTGCATGTGTTTTTCTTTAACCTCCCTTTTGTGCCTTGTTGGCGGGATGCACACCATCCATGTTTTGTGTCATATTGATAGGAGTTTGGATTGAGAGTTCTAGTTGTGGAATATCTCTTAGATCCACTACTGCATGAGGGCATTCTTCCTTGTATGATCTAGACAAAAAACTCTTGTGGACATCACTTTTATTGACAACACTTAATGTAGCGGCCTAACCACCTTGACTAGGGCCTGGAGATGTAGTCCGTCCTGGATGAACTGCATTAACAATGACTTATGTTTCCATGTGCTGATGATTATATTGTTCCTCTTATTTTCCACACGCACTTGTATTCCTTGATGTTCTTTTAAAAAGCAATTGTAACACATCACAAAAGTAAAAGGTCTTGTTAAGGTCCTTCTTCACACCTGGACCTGGATCAAGTGTATTAGAGAAGGTATTAACGTTGATGTGAATTGCGGTGTGAACAATGGAGTGTGCCATGACAAAGGATGAAAGAGCGATGTGTGAGACCATGCTTGACATCTCCAAGAAATTGGAGATTGTGTATGAAAATCTACAGAAAGAAACAGAGGAAAAGGAGCGGTTACAGCTTCAATTGAAAGCCACAGAAGAGGCCATGGAGGAATTGAAGCAAGACAGACATAATATTCAATCAAAAAATGATAAATTGAAGATGCGCTTACATGAAGAGAAAGAGGGGAAGCAAAATTTGCCACTACAGCTGCAAGCAAAGGATGAGGCCTTGGAAAAGTTGTAGCAAGACCCATGTGAGGTAAAAAGTAGTTCTCCATCTTCATGTATATCGCCTGATGATGATTTCGCTGTGTTTGAAAATAATACCACAGGAATTGGCTCCAAATTGCTAAAGAAAATGGGGTATGAAGGAAAAGGCTTGGGCATTAATGGCCAAGGCATTGTCAATCCCATCAAAGTAGAGGAATTACCCCATCAGGCAAGACTTGGGTATGTCAAGAAATAAGTTGGGGAATGCGATCCACCAACAATGAATGATGAGCAGCACTCATTAGTTCTTTCCAAATGTAAAGAGAAGGTAAAAGATGTTGATTTCATTTCAATTTCATCTTCTGATAGTATGATGTCTGTTGGAGATTTGGAGATCTAATTATAGGATGAGGCTCCTTGCAAAGCCAAGGCACGAGGAGAAAGAGCTTGGTGCTAACAACCAAGGCATAACGAAACCTTTGGAGGTTATGCATGAACCTCGATTTTCAGGCTCGACGTACACCAAAGGAGAGTGCTAAAAGGTGTTAGAGTTGTTTGAGACATCGTCGAGGAAAAAGAATGATGGGAAAACATCCCCATCATCCCATGAAAGTTTCCATCCCAGGGAGAGAGCCAAGGCAAGCTCTCATCTCCATACTGACATCAACAATAGGAAAGGAAGGTGTAATGACTTTTGATCTTCAAATTTTCATTATGATCATGTTGTTAATAATGAATGAAGACAAAGTCATCAAAAAATATGCACTTTTTGTGGTTTACCTAAGCACACCTTTTCCAAGTGTTGGAAAAGGATGGCAACACTCAAAAAGATGAGGTGTGAAAAACCCTTGCAATAGTAGGTTAAGCAGTTATGGAGGAAGAAAACATACTGTAGCCATTGCGACAGACATGGCCATCAGAGAGCCACTTGCTAGAAGCTCCATCTAGAGGAACGCATTAAAGACAAAGTACCAATGCATGAAGTAGGAAGAGCAGTTGTTTGACAAGCAAAACCACCTCAAAGAGGTGAGCCATTCACATTGATAATTGAAAAATGGTTTTTTTTACTTGTTGTCATTTCATGGTGATTATTTGTAAATCATTTGTTGCATTTTAAAGTGTAAACATGATGATGCGTTTCCATCACATAGTCAGCAACAATGATGTTTGGTAATGTTTATAGTTGCATGTTAAAACTCTAAAAGAAATGTTATGTTTCCCCCACTTTCCAGAACAATCATGTTTGGCCTTTATGTATGTAAATCATGCGTTGCAGTGATGATGAGTTTTCCATCACTTTTTGAAGCAACCATGATGGGTTGGCCTTGTTGTCATATCTAGAGTATTTGAGTCCATCTTATTGTAAACGTGACAGTGAGTATGAGTTATAAAATCATGGCAAGTATAGAATGATTGGGTTCTTTAGTTTGGTCATGTCATTTAAAGCATGTAATTGCAAATCCATGTACTACACGTTGCAGATGTAGCAGGTGTCGGTTCGTTGCTTAAGGCTCTGAAGAACTAAGGTGAAGGAGATGGAAGCGATACCTTTTTAGGACATTATGCTGATACGGTATAGACAAGGATGAAGATTACTTTTTATGCTTTTGCAGGACCAAAATCTCCTTAGTGGGGAGTATTGGTCCAGGCAGATCTTCAGACACCATGGCATGAATGCTCAAAAATGAAAGTGATTAGAATGATATAAAGCTAAGACTAGATCAAAGAGCTCATCTTCCTAATCATGGAGGTGTGAACGGTTCGTCAATCAGAGTCCGGATGATGAAGTTATCGTGAAATGAAGGTCAACTTGTTCCTATGGAAAATGAGGCATTTTCCTTTTAAAAATGGGTTTATGGCCTTATAAGGCAAATCACAATTAGTATAGTCCAAAGGGATGACTTAAGGTATGCCTTTAGGACCCCTGATCAGTGATATCAGAGTTGGGGGCATGATAGATGCGATATCAACGCTTTACAGTTATGTAATTGGCACTTTACAGTTATGCGATTGGTGATGAACGAGACTTTAGACCTTGCGATTAGTGATCGCCGATATCAACAATCAGAGTGATCGGCAATCAGTGTCAGCACATGCTCATGTACCAGTGGAGGACTCGGGCCACAGCAATAGCAATATGGCGATTAAATCAAAGCCGTCCGACCCAGAACCGATCAACAGTCTAGATCTATCGGTGAGATCAGCGATCGACGATTGGTGACATACGATCCCGACTTGCGATATATCCTAGACCCGATAAGTTTATAGGCTCGATTTTATAAATTTTGAAATCCGAACTGTGAGATTTTCAATGATTTTCAATGTTTTTCTGGGGTTTTGTCATATCATTGTAAAATTATAAAAGGCCTTTTTTTAATGGTTGTTGCACCTGCCAATTGTTCTATACAAATGGATTCTATTACGAGCAACAAACCTCCAATTTTTACGCATTTTCCTGTCCCAAAAACGTGTTATAAAACATAATCGATAACAAAGATACGAGGGGGCATGCCAGAGGAAGAGAGCCTATACTAGAGAGCCCAAAAGACTGCTAATGGTGACCAGAGCATGAATTTAGAGAGTTGGGGAAGGTGAAAGATTGTGTAAACAATGGGTATGCCAGGACAACAAGCCCGAGCGGCTGCATGGAAAGGCTGCAAGGAAGAAGCCCGAGAGTGTACGTACCAGAGAGAGCTTGAAGCTAGCGTAGCACTTGAACCCCAAAAAGCCATAGAGCCGTTTAATCTATAGCATAGATAGCCATAGAGGTGCAACGCTTGACATTTGGGAAGATCTAGAGCTATAGTGACATAAGCCAGAGCACTACAGAGCCGAATATCCAGAGAGCTACAGAAGCCGACAGTCAAGAGTAGTTCCTCTCTTCATGATCAATTATTCTTCTATGATCAATTCCTCTTTATGATCGATTCATATGTTGATTAATGCTTCTTTGATCGATTCTTCTTTGATCACTTATTCTTATTTTGTATTGATGTTGTGAGATCAGTGTTTGAGAAAGCTTCAACACTTTGACAGTTACTTCAAAGCAACACTTCTTCATATGGCCATTCATAGTGAGGCCATGACATATTGGGAGCGCACTGTGCCTACACAGTGATGATGTGATAGATGTTCACCATGGATAATGTGATGATGTGATAGATGGCCTATGGTTGGTGTGAGGTATATGATTATTTCATATATTTCTTCTTTTACATTATGCTACAGATCCTAGATTGATATTGATGTTGTTAGCACCTAAATCCGCCTCAGGCTGAAAGAAGGCAAAATTCAAGGTAACCATAAACCACGCTCAGTTTGGTAGCTAGCCCTACCAGAACAGGAGAGGGCTCTCTCTGGATCACACTCAGTGGATAGATTAAACGAAAAGGACTGAGATGACTTTCAAACGAACTATTTATCTTAGGCTAGTAAGTGGAAATGAATATAAGGAGTGATTTTTATGAATGACTGTGTTTCTGGGATGTTATGGGACCACTGGACCTCAATGAACAGAGAACTTAACATAAAGGCATAGATTATTTCGTGAGGCAAGGTAGGCGGAAAGCATAGCAATTTTAGCTTTATGATGTGGCAGAATGGATAGATTGATTAAGAAGGTGAAAAGGGAATGGAAAACATGAATCCTTTTCATCAAAAGAATGAACACTGTACATAAAATTTTCCCACAGGTAGAGAAATAGAATTGAATTCTACCTGATCTCACTCGAACAATTTCACCAAAAATGAATATGCAATGGAACTATGAAACATAACAAGATACATATGAAACATAAGAGGCACATTTGCTACACTCACAACAACATGAATCTCATGAAATAGAGCCGCTGCCTTTCATTAATTCTCTGTAAAAATATACAGTGCAGAAACAAAGTGTCTTTCCCACAGTCTCCCAGAAGTTACAAGCCAACCAACCAAATTCCCTTTGCAAATGGTTTGCATACAATATATAGAATGTGCTATGAAGAGATAGAAAGTCCAAGGGTCACAAAATGAAGGTGGAGAGCCAAGCATCAGCTACAGGTGTAGCACAAAAAACATGACGCATGGCTTGGGTGACCCTTTGCCTTCCTTTGCCACTTGTATAACTGACCATATGGAGTGAAAATATTTATAAAACCGTCGCGCTCCTCCTCCTGTGCGTCACGCTATTTTCCAGGTGACTTTTGGAGGCCTTTATAGTGTCCAAATTGAGTGCAAGATAACTCATTGGAAAGCCTATCCTGTCTACTTTCCAACCCCACCAGAATTTTTTTATTTGGAGTTCATTTTCCTTGTAAAAAATCAAATCTCCCAAGACTCGTTGAACTGTGCCAAATGAGGCTGCCTCAATGCAAAGTGCTGTTACTTTTTAATTCCTTCCTCAATAGAAAATTGAGCTCATGATAGCTCATTGGAAAGGTTTATGAGTCTACTTTCCAACTCAACCAGAATGTTTCAATTTGGAGTTCCTTTGCTCTGTCAAAAATCAAATATCCCAAGATTGGTCGAACTGTGCCAAATGAGGCTGCCTAAAGGTAGAGTGCTGTTACAGTCAACTTTGGAATGCCTTCCTTAACTCCAAATTGAGCTCATGATAGCTCATTGAAATATATTTGTTTCTCATTATCATTTTGATCATCAAGCAAGTCATTTGGCCAACCGAGCTGGGAGTGAACTTGATTTTCCCGAGGTCGCTCTAGAGGTGCATCAATTCTCCTGAGACAATTGTATTTTTGACATTTCTTCATAACCATGACACCTGTGTAAAAAGTGAAGGAGGGTTTTCTTCCATTGTCTATCATGGACAACAACCTCCCTTAGTTTTCCCAAATTCATCTTCAATTGCTCAAAAACCTCATTTGAGTGAAACATATCCCGATGTGTGGAACAAGGGATTTGTCGAAATGAAGGGGATAGGGAGCTTCTAAATTCTTGAGGAAATTTTGGGAAGTATGGAGGGATGTTAGGAAGTAAGGGAAAGTGGAATCTCAGAAATTGAGTGAGAGGAAGGGGTCCAAAAAGGCAAAACACAGGCCCAATCATAGAAAATTGCCATGTTGTAACAAGAAACTAGGGTTTATGCAAAAATGAGGAATTTGGGGGATCTCAGTGATGGGAAGTGTTTGATAAGGTATTGTATAGATAGGGGAAGGTGTATGAATATTAGGATACAAGTTTTTCCGATGATTTGACCATCCAAGAGAAATTAGCTTCAAAACCCTAGGAGAGGGAAATGAACGTTGCCATAGGCGCAACTGAAACATGAACAAGGTGTGAAATGACCCAATGGAACTTGACATGATAATGAAAACCCTCTGAATGATGGTAGAGTCAGCTGAATAGTGAAATAGACCAACATTTGGACAACTTTGGAAAGAGTACAAGCAAACCCTAGACCTAATGCCTAGTGACCAAATTTTTCTTGAAGACTCACTGAAATGATAAAATTTGACCTTGACACCTTAAAATCACTTGTGTAAGAGAATGTTTTATCACTGGAAGAAGGCTGCAAAGACTGACACTAACATTGGCTCCAATGGGGGATGGTAGCTTCTTGGAGGTGCCAAGAGCAACAAATCTTTGGGTGAGCAGACAATGCCTTCGTCCATTGGGCTATGGAGTCCATTATTTTGACAAACCAACATGAATCAATTTATTGACATGAAAATTGACTCAAACTGACTCAATACAAACTAACATGCTTAAAAAAAAAGTTGACTGGACTTAAAACTTAAAGCTTGGTGGTAGTACATGACCACCTTTATTTCTTACAAGACTATATATCATCAAACTATATCAAACTACCAATGTAACCAATTAAGAAGATGGCTTCTTAACTGATTCTTCTGGTCAGATCTTCTTGTCAATAATTGATGCTAGTAACTGGGCATCCAAAAACATAATTGGCCATAATCTCCTTCATCACTGAATATTGCAATAATGACCTTCATTGATGTCTGCAACAAATCTGCCATTGGATCATGAAAAACATGAAGATTTACCTCATGCTGAGGAAACAAGATGTCTTTTTCTTTTGATTCTGATCTTCCTTCATGATGTACTTCAATATGTTCCCGGTCCTCAAAACATTCTGAACCAGTAGATGAGCTAATTTCCTCTTCAAAGAACATTTCAAGACATGAGACATATGAAGAAGAATCTGAATGGTAACTTTGATTGCTCTGGTCTTCTATAGTCTGAATATATTTCTGATCATCTTGACATGATATAACAACCAGATTCTCATTACATTCATCACATTCATTAATCATGAGAAAAACAACTTCGGATGATTCTTGAAACCCAACACTAACATTTTTATCATCTACCATAAATTCATCCAGAGAAAGATTTTCACTTACTTGAAGAAAGTTCTCATCTTGCTGTCCATGAGCTGATTGGATTACCTCTTCATGAAGGCTTTGTTCTGATAACATGAGAACATTTGGACCCAAAACTTTGTCTTCTTCTATGGACAAATCTGAACCGACCCTTTTTCTTTCATCACTTTCATTCATATGGACATCTTCAACCTACTGATCTATAAAGATGTTCACCAGACTGTCATCCTTTTCAAAAGAGGAAGAAGTTTCACCAACACTTTCTTGACCATGTGTGCATTGCAAATCTACTTTAGCTTGAGCTGGAACATGACCGTGCAAGAGTTGATCTATCTCGCCTTCAGACAAAGGAGATAAGACCTTTTGTTTTTTTTTTCTTAAACAGTGATTGTCTTCAATATTTTCAAGCAGAGGAGTATATAAATTTTCCTCATACTGCTGATCCATTTCATGTAATTCATGTTGACTGTCAAGATGCAAAATTCCTTCATTTTTCACCGTACTACAATCTTGATCATGATGCAAATTTTCATGATCATCTTTATGTTGCTGAAAGGGAATTTCATACAGGGCTTCCATGACCTCAACATCCATAAAATTATCATCCTCATAATATTTTTGAAGGCTCTGAATAAAACCATAAGCATGCTTGCAACAATCATGAACTAGATTCAATGATGGATAAGAGTCTTTATATCTTTCAATGAACAGGGCATGAAAATCCTTTAGACTATAAATACAAGCAGCGGGCAAATTTTCATACCAAGATTGGGCTTCACCTTCTAGAGTGGCCATGAATATCTTCATTAAGCAATCTTTAGGAAAATCAACCTTCAACTTGCGAATATGCATGTGAAATCGAACTAGATGTAAAGCAGCATCCTTCTTACCATCATCTTTAAATGTAGGCAGACTCTTTGACCAATCTACCTTCAGAATTTTATTTGGGAAGCCTGGGATGTGATCTCGGCTCATGGGAGCGTATCTTCTTGCAATCCAATCCATCTTGAAAAACATCTCAAAGCTACTGACCTCTCTACAGTGGAGTCACCATGAAGCACCGATTGTTTGGATTCTTCAGTGAATGGAGTTGCTAGGTGAATGATTTCAGCCATCTTCTTATGTCTGATCGTTGTTCACCATCAAAGATCAGATCTGAACTTGAGATATGTCCTGGGGCAAGACAATCTTCAAGCAAACCATTTTCTTCCCCAGCGGAGTCGCCACTATGTTAGCACCTAAATCCGCCTCAGGCTTAAATAAGGCACAATTCAGGGTAACCACAAACCACGCTCAATCTGGTAGCTAGCCCTACCAGAACAGGAGAGGCCTCTCTCCAGGTCACACTCAGTGAATAGATGAAACGAAAAGGACTAAGATGAATTTCAAATGAACTATTTATCTTAGGCTAATAAATGGAAATGAATATAAGGATTGATTTTTATGAATGATTGTGTTTCTGGGATGTTATGGGACCACTGTACCTCAATGAACAGAGAACTTAACATAAAGGCACATATTATTTCGTGAGGCAAGGTAGGCAGAAAGCATAGCAATTTTAGTTTTAAGATGTGGCAGAATGGAGAGATTGATTAAGAAGGTGAAAAGGGCATGGACAACATGAACCCTTTTCAACAGAAGAATGAACACTGTACATGAAAATTTCACACAGGTAGAGCAATAGAATTGAATTCTACCTAATCTCACTCGAAAAATTTCACTAGAAATGAATACGAAATGAAACTATGGAACATAACAAAGAAATGGAGAGATTGATTAAGAAGGTGAAAAGGGCATGGGCAACATGAATCCTTTTCAGCAGAAGAATGAAACACTACACATGAAATTTTTCCACAGGTAGAGCAATAGAATTGAATTCTACCTAATCTCACTCGACAAATTTCACCAGAAATGAATATGCAATGGAACTATGAAACATAACACGATACGTATGAAAGATAAGAGGCACGTTTGCTACACTCACAACCACATGAATCTCATGAAACAGAGCCACTGAATTTCATTAATTCTCTATAAAAATATATAGTGCAGAAACAAAGTTTCTTTCCCACAGTATTGAATTCTACCTGATCTCACTCGAAAACTTTCACCAGAAATGCAATGGAACTATGAAACATAACAAGATACATATGCAACATAAGAGGCACATTTTCTACACTCACAACCACATGAATCTCATGAAATAGAGCCGCTACCTTTCATTAATTATTTGTAAATATATACAGTGCAGAAACAAAGTTTATTTCCCACAGTCTCCCAGAAGTTACAAGCCAACCAACCAAATTCCCTTTGGAAATGGTTTGCATACAATATATAGAATGTGCTATGAAGAGATAGAACGTCCAAAGGTCACAAAATGAAGGTGGAGAGCCAAGCATCAGCTATAGGTACAGCACCAAAAACATGACACATGGCTTGGGTGACCCTTTTCCTTCCTTTGCCACTTGTATAACTGACCATATGGAGTGAAAATATTTATAAAACCGCCACGCTCCTCCTCCTGTGCATCGTGCTCTTTTCCAGGTGACTTTTGGAGGCCTTCCTATTGTCAAAATTCAGAAAAAGGTAGCCCGTTGGAAAGAATGTCCTATATACTTTCCAAATCCACCGGAATTGTTTGATTTGGAGTTCATTTGCCTTGTCAAAAATCAAATCTCCCAAGACTGGTCGAACTGTGCCAAATGAGGCTGCCTCAAAGAAAAGTGTTGTTGCGGTCATACTTTGAATGCCTTCCTTAACCCCAAATTGAGCACATGATAGTGCATTTGAAAGGTCAGTGAGTCTACTTTCCAACCCAACTGGAATGTTTCAATTTTGAGTTCATTTTCTCTATGAAAAATCAAATCGCCCAAGACTGGTCGAACTGTGCCAAATGAGGTTGTCTAAAGGCAGAGTGCTATTACAATCAGCTTTTGAATGCCTTCCTCAACTCCAAATTGAGCTCCTGATAGCTCATTGGAAAGCTACTTGTCTCTAGTTATCATTTTTGTGATCAAGAAAGTCATTTGGCCAATCGAGATAGGATAACACTTGATTTTCCCGAGGTCGCTCCAAAGGTGCATTAATTCTCCCGAGACAATTGTATTTTTGACATTTCTTCATAACCATGACACCTGTGTAAAAAGTGAAGGAGATTTTTCTTCCTTGTTTCGATATGGACAAAAACCTCCCTCATTTTTCCTAAATTCATCTTCTATTGCTCAGAAACCTCATTTGAGTGAAACATATCCCAATGTGTGGGACAAGGGATTTGCCGAAATGAAGCGAAATGGAGGGGATAGGGAGCTTCTAAATTATTGAGGAAATTTTGGGAAGTATGGAGGGATGTTAGGAAGTAGGGGAAAGTGGAATATCATAAATTGAGTGAGGGGAAGTGGTCCAAAAAGGCAAAACATAGGACCAACCATAGAAAATTGCCAGGTTGTAGCAAGAAACTAGGGTTTATGCAAAAATGAGGAATTTGTGGGATATCAGTGATGGGAAGTGTTTGATAAAGTATTTTATGGATAGGGGAAGGTGTATTAACATCAAGATACAAGTTTTTCCGATGATTTTACCATCCAAAATAAATTAGCTTCAAAACCCTAGGAGAGGGAAATGAACGTTGCCATAGGCGCAACTAAAACATGAACAATGTGTGAAATGACCCAATGGAACTTGACATGATAATGAAAACACTCTAAATGATGGTAGAATCAGCTGAATAGTGACATAGACCAACATTTGGACAACTTTGGAAAGAGTACAAGCAAACCCTAGACCTAATGCCTAGTGACCAAATTTTGCTTGAAGACTCACTCAAATGATAAAATTTGACCTTGACACCTTAAAATCACTTGTGTAAGAGCATGTTTGATCACTGGAGGAAGGCTGCAAAGGCTGACAGTAATAGATGCAAGATCTTCTTTATTTTCGTGTTGTCATGATTCCTTGCTTCATGTTATGAGGAATCTTTATATGATGTAGTTTATGTTTTGAGATCCTTTGTTCTATGTTGCTGGGATACTCTTGTCGTCGTTGTGCATGTTTTTTTCTTTGACATCCCTTTTGTTCGTTATTGGTGGGGTGCGCATCATACATGTTTTGTGTCATACTGATAGGAGTTTTGATTGAGAGTTCTAGTTGTGGAATATCTCTTAGAGCCACTCCTGCGTGAGGGAATTCTTCCTTGTATGGTTGAGACAACAAACTATTGTGTACATCGCTTTTATTGATAGCACATAATGCAACGACCTATACCACCTTGACTGGGGCCCAAAGACGTAGTCCCTCCTAGACGAACTCTGTTAACAAAGGCTTATGTTTCCATGTGCTGATGATTATATTGTTCCTCTTCTTTTCCACATGCACTTGTATTCCTTAACGTTCTTTTAAAAAGAAATTTTAACACATCATGAAAGTAAAAGGTCTTGGTAAAGTCCTTCCTCAGACCCGGACCTAGATCAAGTGGTGTCAACACAGGTCTTAACGTCGATGTGAATTTCAGCATGAATAATGGAACATGCCATGATAGTGGATGAAAGAGCGATGTGTGAGACCATGATCGACATCTCCAAGAAAGTGGAAATTGTGTATGAAACTCTACAGAATGAAATAGAGGAAAAGGAGTAGTTACAACATCAGTTGAAAGCCACAGAAGAGGCGATGGAGGAACTGAAGCAAGACATACATAACATTCAAATAGATAATGATAAATTGAAGATGCGCTTACATGAAGAGAAAGAGGAGCAGTAGAATTTGCTACTATAGTTGCAAAGAAAAGGACGAGGCCTACAATGAGACCCATCTGAGGTGAAAAGTAGTTCTCCATCTTCATGTATATTGCATGATGATGATTTCGCTGTGATTGAAAATCATACCACAAGAATTGGCTCCAAATTGCTGAAGAGAATGGGGTATGAAGGAAAAGGCTTGGGTGTTAATAGCCAAGGCATTGTCAATCCCATCAAAGCAGAGGAATTACCCTATCAGGCAGGACTTGGGTATGTCAGGAAAGAAGTCGGGGAATGTGATCCACCAACAACTAATGATGAAAAACCCTCATTACTTCTTTCCAAATCAAAAGAGAAGGTAAAAGATGTTGATTTCATTTCGATTTCATATTCTGATAGTATGATATCTGTTGGAGATTTGGAGATCCCGATTATAGGGACAAATATGAGGCTCCTTGCAAAGACAAGGCACGAGGAGAAAGAGTTTGGTGCTAACAACCAAGGCATGACCCAACCTTTGAAGGTTATGCATGAACCTCGATTTTCAGGCTCGAGGTACACCAAAGGAGAGTGCTCAAAGGTGTTAGAGTTGTCCGAGACATCGTCGAGGAAAAAGAATTATGGGAAAACATCCCCATCATCCCATGGCAGTTTCCATCACAAGGAGAGAGCTGAGGAAATTTTTCCTTGCCATGCTGGCATCAGCAACAACAAAGGAAGGTATAATGACTTTCGATCTTCGAATTTTCATTATGATCATGTTGTTAGTAATGAACGAAGACAAAGGCATAAAAAAATGCACTTTTTGTGGTTTACCTAACCATACCTTTTCCAAGTGTTGGAATAGGACGGTAGCACTCAAAAAGATGAGGAGTGAAAAACCCGTGCAACAACAGGTTAAGCAGATATGGAGGAAGAAAACATACTGCAGTCATTGCGATAGACATGACCATCAGGGAGCCACTTGCTGGAAGCTCCATCTGGAGCACCACCTTAAAGACCAAGTGTCGGTGCATGAAGCAGGAAGAGAAGTTGTTCGACAAGAAAAACCACTTCAAAGAGGTGACCCATTCACATTGATAAGCGAAAAATGGGTTTTTTGACTTGTTATTGTTTCATGGTCATTCTTTGTAAATCATCTTGGCATTTTAAAGTGTAAATGTGATGATGTGTTTCCATCACGTAGTCAGCAACAATGATGTTTGGTCATGTGAGTTGCATGTTAAAACTCGAAAAGAAATGTTATGTTTCCCCCACTTGTCAAAACAATCATGTTTGGCCTTTATGTATGTAAATCATGTGTTGTAGTGATGATGAGTTTCCATCACTTTTTTAACCAACCATAATGGGTTGACCTTATTGTCATATCTAGAGTGTTTGCGTCTGTCTTATTGTAAACTTCACCACTGAGTATGAGCTATAAACTCATGGAAAGTATGGGAAATTTGGGGTCTTTAGTTTGGTCATGTCATTTAAAGCATGTAATTGCAAATCCATGTACTACAGGTTGCAGATGTAGCAGGTGTTGGTTCGTCGGTTAAGGCTCCAAAGAACAAAGGTGAAGGAGATGGAAGCGAGACTTTTTTAGGACATTTGTGATGCAAACAGGGTATAGAGAAGGATGCATATTACTTTTTATGCTTTTGGAGGACCAAAATCTCCTAAGTGGGGAGGATTGATCCAGGTGGATCTTCATACACCATGGCATGAACGCTTAAAAATCAAGGTGATCAGAATGATGTTGAACTAGGACTAGATCGAAGAGCTCATTTTCCTTATCATGGAGGTGTGAACGGTTCATCAATCCAAGTCTGGATGATGAAGTTATCGGGAAATGAAGGTCAGCTTGTTCCTATGGAAAATGAGGCTTTTTCCTTTAAAAAATGGGTTTTTGGCCTACCTATAGTTTCGCTTTCCTCTCGTCTCCCTTGTATTGATTCTATCGCTCCTTCCCATACTTAATCCGCTTGAGAAGTACCCTATAAATGAAACAGAAGACAAAACCGAATCAAATCATACGATTCATTGAATATAAATTAAAGGAATCAGAAGAAATTCATACATATAAGCATTATGAAAGAACACAACATATGGAAAAAGGTTCAAACACTTTATTAGATAGAAGAAGGAATTACAACCATTAGTGTCTGATTCAAATTCATTCCTCCAACTTGGATCCCATCCACATCACATCAAAAGCAGGACAAGCTTGTGGCATCACATCATTTGCTCCAAAGTCAAGTGTCATAGCAACATTATCTCCTTACAATTCAACATAATGCAACCCCTAGTCACTTAGATGAGTGGTCAATTTATAGGAAGATGAAGGACGTTTTGTCATTAATGGTGACATTGAATGGCCTTTCATACTTAGAATTATTTCCATGGAGGAAGGGATGAGAGGATAGGATGCTCCTTAACTCATTCCTCATCCATTTTCTAGCTCATAGAAGTTGATAAGACAAGGAAACTTCTAGATGACTCCAAAAGATAAGAATATTCCCCAAACCGTATGTGAATTTCGCTCATTCTCGCCCAGTGCAGGTGAAAGGAAGCCAAAGTGGTCTATAGAGCACCCTAGCAGTGGACTTAATTGCTCTATAGCACACCTTCATAAGGGCTTACCTGCGCTAGTCCCTCTAGTGGCAATTTTTGGATGTCTTCAAGTCATGAAGCTGTCTGGGAAGGAGGCATTCAAAGGGTTGACTTGTTTAGGGCATGAAACAACTAAATTTAGGGTTTGATGAGCCCTAAAACACTGATTTGAATGTTGGAATTTTATGTGCCCAAATGGATTTGTAACAGCTACCCCCTAAAGCATGAAGTCATAAAAATGCCAATGTCAAATGAAATGATTTACGATGTGATGAGGAGGTATCAAGGTGGAAGGTGAACTACATCAATTACAATACATATATCACGATATTTTGTTTTACATGAATTGCTGAGGGAAGGCATACCCATGCTCAACTTATAAACTTTCATTACATGTACATAAAGAGTCGTCTACAAATATAGACCCATGATTGGAATGACTATCAATGTAAAGATATTTTACATATGATTTAGTACTCTTGATATCACAACTCGGATGGATGAAACTAGATATGGGGTCTTCAAGTTCAACCATTCACTCAAGTATGAGTCTAACCATGTGAATTTGTGATCTGAAGTCGAACATGGGAAGACACCATATGATTACCAGCCAATGATGTAAGTCGTTAACATATGTGAGAGAAATCACCGATAATGATGATGATCCTCAAGGTACTACAGTACATTCTGCATGGTGTGAATGGATGATTTGATGTCAAACACCAAACAAAGTCTTTTGGTTGAAGGCCATTGATGTATTCCTACTGTCAAAAGTGAGAAACCTACCATTGATGCATGCAAGACTCAAGGTACTAAATGGGTGTTTCTAAGCCAACTTCTTGGATAATGAGTTGATGTTGACAAGAAGCGACTCATCGCAGGAGGGCCTTGATGTATCCCACATCAATGACACAAAATAGGTGTAGTGATTTTACAGATGGAATTTTACTGATGACACAAGGTTCAGGAATGGCGGTCATGAAAATGAAGGTTTATGAGTACTGCGACTGAATGTCTTCTCTTGAACATATCAGTGACACTGAATGAATTGGTAGAATTCACCCAAAACCAAATTAATCAATGGTATGATAGACCAAAGGTATGATAACCATCAAGCTAATAACCCAACACAAATAGTCACGGTGATGGAGTGAAAGTGTCATGTTCAAGAGCGACCCGCTACCATAAAGTGGTTTTCCCATTTTTCCATTTTCCCTAGTCATTGCTGACCAGTACCTCTTTATTTTTATCAAGCTTGAGGAGGATAACATATGCTTGTTGTATAATTTCACCCTTCAGGCGAAACCATCGCTATTTGATGTTTTAACGAGTTTAGCGAAGGTGAAACTCGGTCTTGTCTAGATGGACAAGTTTGTCACTATTTGATGTTTTTAACTAGTTTAACAACAAAGATAACTCGGTCCTTTTCATTTTTAGAGAGTTTGAAAAGGTATAAAAAGAAAACACCGCAAGTTATTTTTTGTAAATTAATCTCTCGAGTCCAAAAAAGCGTAAAATAATACAAGAGAGATATCTTTTCCAATCCGTTAACGAGCTCGAAAGGACAAGCTCGACAATCTTTTGATATTTAGAGAGCCTGAAAAGAGCTTAAAGAGGACTCCATGGGGGTTCCTTTTTGTTTTTAACAAAGCTCGAAAAAGAGATAAAAGTTTGCTATGTGGTCAAAAGTACAACTTACAATCGAGCACGTTGAATTTTGCAAATCAGTTGTAAAACCTACTCAAAACATCACCTAATGGATTAAAAACATCTGTTTCATAGGCAAAAATAGGCAAATACTAATGTTTAGTCGATTAATTAACATGAAATAAACATAAAACTAGTTTCTACCATATCATTTTTACCATTTGGAGCTTATCATCCAGTTTTGTGCTTTGAGCTCAATTTTTAACTCAAACTTCACCAGCTGATTACGAAAGATTCTGCAGACCATTTCTCGAGCCGTCCAGACTAGGTAGGAGCTAAACCTCTCTACTTTCTTTTCAATTCATTCTTTTGTCATTTCATGCAAATTTTAGGGTTTTTTGGGGCCCTTGGGGTTTCATTATTTTTCCCTGGGATCAGCACAGGGTTTCACATCAAAAATTGTGCTGAAGAGCACCCAAATAGAAGGCTAGATGCTCTGTAGTGCACTATCTTTGTGCCTACGCTGTGCTAGGCGAGTTTCCCAAGTTCGTTTTAGTTGTTAGCTCAAAAATTTGTCCTGCTTTTTGCATGGAAAGGATCCTAATTTAGCTTATGTTTGTGTTTCTGGATTTCATTGCATCAGTATGCCGATTACATGGTGAGAAAGAGAGAATGAAGAACAAGACATGGTTTCCCTAAACAACCCGGGTACAGTTGAGGCCCTCAGGAATTGCGGGTTACTCAAATAATTTAAGTTATTTGGAATGAGGCAACAAATAGAACTATTGCAGTTGCTTGTTCGTGCATGGGATCCGACAGATCATACATTTCACATTAGGAACAAGATGGTCCCTATTACTATTGAGGATATTTACTTTCTTATTGGACTGTCGAGGCGAGGTGCCCCCATCTCACTTTCTGGATTTGCTCGTCGAGGTGAATCATTGAGAGATTACATCAGATAGTTTTGTCGGCCAGGTACACAACTTAGCAAGGATGGGAAAATAAATATCAGTGATGTAAGTGATTTTGTCTTAAGAACAATCCTCTTCACGGTCGCAAAATTGGCTGGCAGTGTGACACTACATCTGGCAAACATATCTTATATGTAATATGCACTAGAATATCTAGAGCCAAAAGTTTTCAACTGGTGCGAGGTTTTACTTTCACTGCTGAAAGAACAACTAACTAAGGTAAAAAGTGGTAAGACAAAGAATTTATGCTATGGTTCAATTTTAATTGCTTCTGCCTTAGAGAAAATCTCATTGATGCAACCACAACATGTATCATTGGGTGTGTCTGGTCCTAGAGATCCACGTATGCAGAGGTGGGTTCAATTGTTGGCTCGACATGTTGGTTAGTCAAGAATCATTTTCTCCCTTGCATTTTCAGCTGGCTTGAGTGACAACATGTTGTTATCGAGAAGCATTCATACTCAGGGATCATGCTTTATCATGGAGATCCATATTTGATTCTACTAGTTGGAGTACAATGGGGTGCTATGGGTAAGTTGTTTAACCAAAGTGTTTTTTTATTTTTCAAGTTTCTACATGTTTTTTGTGTTTTTAATGTTTCAAAGACTAAACTAAATTACTCTTATGCATACAAAAGTTGGTACTATTTGACCTGCGGTATGCCAATAGGTTGCAGGTGGGCTATCACAGAGAAACATCGGGAGAGAAGTTCTCCAGGAGTTGGATTTGGGTTAGACCTTAGCAGGGTTGCAGGATCAAATAGAGGGATTAACCCTTGGTATTCTGGATATCTAGATCAAGGAGTTACCTATGAGGCTACAGCGCCACAATATTGGTGTTCCTAACTGTTGGGTTAGGATTTTGTGCATGATAGCACAGGCTGTGACCTGTTACCATGAGCACCACTAGATCTACTTAGGATGTTTTGTATGCATTTTTGAGTTTTTGGGTCAGATGACCAAATGTGTCTTGGGTACAAATTTTCTAAAAACTTTTAAAACACCTATCTATTTTACTTTCAAAGTTTTCTATGGTTATATGTAATCCTATTCAAATGATAATGTGAATTGAAAATATTACTTTTACATGTGTTGAAAATGTCTATTTAACACATAATTCATTAGAGAATCAATTAATGTGTTAATATTTCTAGAAATATGTTGATATTGAATGTGTTCAAAATGTCTTTCGAAAATACGAACTCTAAGGAACATATGAAAAATTTTTGGATTTTAGACAGAATAAATGTTTGTTAGTTGTAGTACAATGAGTTGCGAGTCCAACCTAATGATGATTCTATGAATTCCAAGTGAAATGGCATCAGAGAGTAGTTAAATCAACTCGGTATACTCAGCAATATTGTTTGTCGATCAACTGATACAAATCCCTTGAAAAATCACTAACTCACCACTTGGAGCGAAAATAGCCCATGCTGCAAAAGACAACTTATGCATACTACGACTAGCACCATCAACATAACCAACAAAAGGTTCCAAAGACTCTGACATCTGCAAAAAATGCAAAGAAGATTACTAACCAGATAAAAATCTCTAAAACACACACACACACATGCAATGAAAGCATTTATACAGTGAATTTTACTACACTTAATCAAGCATAGTAACATTTGAGGTACAACTCATTTCACGGTTGTGACAATGGAATCCCATCATAATCTACTAATGCGTAGGCTCATTTTTCCAGAACATGCTTTAAACATAAGGACCCATCCACATTTTTTCGAATTTCCCCGCTCCAAGTTTACCAGCTTCCTTATCGTAAAGCGAGACCAGGTCTCCTTTTGAGAAGATATGAGGTTTGACATTCCTATCATATTACACCTTAATACATTTCTTATGTGCTTCGTTAGCCAATGTGGCATCACAACGGGTTTAATCTATATGGATTAATTCCAAGAAACACACTTCTTCTTTAGAAGTGTCGAGTAATAGGTCAATCACAAATTTGAGCGATGAAATTTCACACTGTATTGGTAAGATTGCTTCCAAACCATACACCAACTGAAAGAGTGTAAATCCAGTTGCATTTCTCACCAAGGTCCGATATGCCCACAAGGAAGAGTACATGATTAAGTGCCAGTTTCTTTTATGAACCCCTATCATTGTTTGCAACATCCGCTTTAGGACCTTGTTGATGGCCTCAACTTGTCCATTCACTTATGGGTAATATGAGGCAAAACTATCATGTGACAGTCCTAACTTAGCAGTTAGCTCAGCCATCATGTGATTTCGAAAATGCGACCCATGATCTGTAACTATGGCTTGTGTTACACCAAACCTGGCAACCACATGGTTAAAATAGAAAAGAGTAGTCGTTTCACCACTATTGTTCAATGTTGGCATCACCTCAGCCCATTTGGTAAAATAGTCAACGGAAACTATAATATACCCATGCCCCCTGGCCGAGGTGGGGTTACATGTCATAAAGTCAATGCCCCATTTGGCAAATGGGCCAACAATAATGACTTGATGCAATGGTGCAGGTGGAAAACTAGTTTTTTGGTCATATATTTGGCGTGCATGACAACTTCTGATAGCAATAATACAATCTTTAAATATAGTTGGCCAGAGGTAACCAACAGGAAGAATCCTTTGTGCGGTCGCATATCCAGAGAAGTGTCCACCACAGGAACCTAAATGGTAATCATTCAATACTTTCTTGGCCTCCTCATGCATGAGGCACCTCCATAAAACCATATTGATACCATGACGGTAAAGTGTGTCACCAATGATCAGATAATCTTTGGCTTGGTAATGAATACGTCTCTGTTGCGAGCGAGAGGTATCTTTCCAGAAAGTTTGGGTTTGGAGATAAATCAATATATCTCCATACCAAGCATTAGATGACAAATTAGTAATAGAGACTCATCTAAAATTGATGGTTCAGATGTTGAATCAATGGAGATCAAGGGAAGGTCACATAGTAACTCAACGAAAGCTAGAGATTTCTTTGATTTAGACTTGATGAATTCCAAATCAAATTCCTATAGAATAACTATTCATTTTGAATATTTCCCCCCCAACAGTTGACGTGACAAAATTCATGTCATAGGGTTGCAATCTAAAATGACAGTTTTTTCTGTAACAGGATATAATGGCGAAATTATTGAACAACTTGGATAGCTGCCAAAGCTAGTTTTTCGACATAAAAGTACTTAATTTCTATATCATTGAGATTACGGCCCAATTAATAAATAGGATGTTCAACCCTGTTTTCTTCCTGGACTAAAACCATGCCAATGGTTGTATCTGCGGCAGTGAGATACAGGTAGTAGTCATTTTGGTAATTTGGAGAATACATTAATGAAGCTCTAATTAGGGTATCTTTAAGAGTGTCAAAGGAAGCTTGCGCAAACTGATCCTAATGAAAGAGTATCTCCTTTTTCAAAAGATGAGTAAACAATTTAGCCATTTCAGCATAATTAGCAATGAACCTCCTCATAAAGTTGGCTTTCCCTTGGAGTCTCTGTAACTGTAAAAGATTTGAAGGTGGAGGCATATCCAGAATTACCTGAACCTTTAATGGATCCAATTGAATCCCTTCTCGAGACACTACAAATCCAAGAAAGTAGACAGAACCAATGCAAAACACACATTTGTGTGGATTGAGTCATATCTTGTAGTGTCGGCATCGTAAAAATATTGCTCTCCAGTCTTGCAGGTGATCAGTCTGCTTTTGTGAATGAGCAGGTAAATCATCAAGGTAAGGTTGAACAATGTGCTTGATGTCATAGAAGGCATAATCCATTGCCCTCTGAAATGTCGCCCAAACATTCTTCAAACCGAATGGGAGTTACCTATAGGCGAATGTGCCCCATCGACAAATAAAAGTTATTTTCAATTTGTCTTGTGGGCGTATATTGAATTGATTGTAGCCAAAAAATCCATCCATAAATGAGAATATTTCGGATCCGGCACATTCATCAATAATCTGGTCAATAAGCGGAGTAGGATAATTGTCCTTTGGACATGCTTGATTTACATCACTATAATCGATGCACAATCGAATTGTTCCTTGTTTCTTCATGACAGGAACAATGTTGGAAAGCTAGTCAATAAGACGAACAGGGTAAATAAAACTAGCCCGTAAATGTTTTTCAACTTCTGCATTAATTGTAGCAGCTTTCTTTGGATGAATGGGTCGAAGCCGCTATCAAACTTGCTTGACATCATGGTGCATTTTAATTTCATGTTCAATAATACTAGAGTCAACACCTAGCATATCCTCGTAAGACCATGAAAAAATATGTCTAAATTCATGAAAGAGAGTACAATAATTGTCAAGTTCCAGTAGAGAACAAGATTATTTTGCTGACATGAATGTTCTTTACAATATTAGGCTTGGTCGAAATATTAATAGAAATCTTTTCTGCAATGTTTGATAGGTTTTGCTCACATTCGATTGTGTCTACGAAAACTGAATTCGATAGGAAATCAATGACATATGGGTGGTTTAGTTCATTTGAATAATCTTTGATGTCATCTATAGGATGGGAACAATGATGATAATATTCCCATGGTTCCTCTCCTATCATCATGGTTGCAACAGCAGATTCTGTTGCATCAGATGATATAGTCTGAGATGTTGATAGTTGTTCAGCCATAGTTAACTGACCTAAAAGTTGTCTTAAAGAATCGATGGGAACTTGAAAAGAAGCATGATCAAATGAAGTGGAAAAATCAAGAGTATGAGGGTAAAGATAAAGCCAAGTTCGAAAGTGAAATGAGGTTCAAAGTGTGGAATCTTCTTCCAATTCCTCCTCTATAGCAATTAAACCTGGTGGGAGAACTTCACCATCAGGTTCATAAACGATTTTTGGTGTGGATAAAGTTGAAGTTTCAATATTTACTGATGTCTAAGGGGTAACCACTTGATTAACATCTTCTGAATGTTCAAATTCGAAGTCCAGATGTTTGGGTAAATGAACAACAGTTTCAGAAAGAGGTTCCTGAACAACTTCAGGTTTAGATGTAACTTCTATTTGAACTGGGATAAATTCTGGATTAACTTCTGGTTGAACTAATTCAAGTTCAAAAGTACTTTCTTGTTGAGTAACTTCAAGTTGAGGATCAACTTGTTGTTGAAAAACATTGGTTACTATTTCACTAAGATCATTGCTAATGTCCTCAGGTAATTGTGAAACTTCTTCTTCAAAAACAGATGGGCCAGAAATAGTTAGAGTAACTGGAGTCTCAGTACTTGTCGAAATAGATGATTAATGTAATTCAGATGGAGAAATAGGAGTTCTTGATGTACTAGACTTAGTTAAGTGAGACTGCTTTATCTGAATTGGTGTCATTTCGGGAGGTAAAGGTGGTTTTCTCGCTATTCTCTACGAACGATGGGATAGGGGTTGATGTTCCTCCATGGTTGCTGATTAATTTTATTATCAAAAGATAAATTAAAAAAAGGGGTATACTAGGCAAAAGGTTTACCAAGCAACTGTGAACTGTGAAATACCTTTTGGCAAACTAAGAAGTACAGGCAGGCAATCTCCCAGAATGCTATGTTCGGTGTATCACAATTTATAAGGCAGCTAACTCAGTTACTTAAGGATGGATAGCAACCTAGAGTTGTGCTCCCATATATACTCGAAGGTACGTGGAGGCCTAGTCTGTATAAGCGTTGTTTAATGCAAAACCGCATAATGAGAGAATTCCCATATACTTTACGTACTGTAACATCGCCCTATATACCCGAAGGTACATGGACGAGCTATGATATACTCATGTACGTGGAATGAGGTATCACGCTCAGGATGTATTGCAAACAAGTTAGCGACAACTGCTTTGTTTTATGATGCCAAAACACATCTCTAGCCTAGAACTACTAAATGTTCTCGTTAATGACAATGCTCCATTAGGTATTAATTGATGTTAATTTTAAGTTGATCTTGCTTAGAAATTTGCCTTTCAAGTTCACCACGTGATGTATTCTGAAATTCCTAGGAATGCAACTATCATGATAAGCATTATTCCCATTCAATTTAATGATGAAAATCCTAGCTACTTAGGGATAGATAAATCACATTTCTTTTGATCAAAGAGCAAAGAGCACAATCTAAATACAATTTCCCTACACTATTCCTATCAGCACACTCAAAGTTTTTCAACGCAACATGCATGTATTTCTTTTTGATTCCCTTAATGTGAATATGAACAAAAAGGAAATATGCACACACAATCAATCAATCTTTCATATGAATGAAGACTTTTACGATAGTTCAAATTTGAAGTAAGAGAAGACTTTACGACACTTTCTTTCGAATGAAGATTGATTAATTATATCCTAACTTTGACTATTGATCAATAATGACAAAGAAAACATGAAGAAACATTAATCAATCCTATCAAAGTTGGGCTAGACCAGGATATAAAAAATCATTTTCTAAGACATAACATTCATTGATCAATCAACAAATAGTCGAGTAAAGAAAATTTGGCAAAACAATCTTTCCAGAGGTGGGAAATTGATCCTAGGAGGATCAACATAGCTCAGAATAGGATACAGTGTGCTTCAGAGCTCTGTCCCTAAGCCACGGATGCTATGCAGTGCACTGTGTCCCTCACAAGCCTGCACTGGTGATAGTAAACCATTTCAAGAGTCATTTTGAGACAGTTTTGACCAACTTTGTAATGTAAACAACAAAATTACAATCGATGAACACAAATAAAGTCTACAAGGATGTCTTAGGAGGTGGATAATCTACTAAGAAAGAGGATTCTTACCCAGTGGAGTCACTAATTTGTTTTGAAGAATTTAGCATCTATGGATAAACACTAATTCACTAGACAAGTAGTTGTGCCTAGAACAATAGTTTAAAGTGTTTTAGACTTTTCCTATAAACAATAGACAAGATGAGAAGATAGAAGGCCTACATATAGTTTCATTTTCATCTCGTCTCCCCTGTAACGATTCTGTCACTCCTTTCCATACTTAATCCGCTTGATAAGTATCGTGTAAACAAAATAGAAGACAGAAATTGATCAAAGCATACGATCCATTGAATATAAATGAAAGGAACCAAAAGTATTTCATGCATATAATCATTATGAAAGAACACAACATATGGAAAAAGCTTCAAACACTTTATTATATAGAAGAAGGAATTACAACCATCAGTGTCTGATTCAAAGTCATTCCTCCAACTTGGATCCCATCCACATCACATCAAAAGCAAGACAAGCTTGTGGCATCACATCATTTGCTCCAAGGTCAGGTCTCATAGCACCATTATCTCCTTACAATTCAACATAATCCAGTCCCTCATCACTTAGATGAGCGGTCATTTTATAGGAAGATGAAGGAGGTTTTGTCATTAATGGTGACATTGAATGGCCTTCCATACTTAGAATTAGTTCCATGGAGGAAGGGATGAGAGGATAGAATGCTCCTTAACTCATTCCTCATCCATTTTCGAGCTCATAGGAGTTGATAAGATAGGGAAACTTCTAGATGAATCTAAAAGATAAGAATATTTCCCAAACCCTATGTGAATTCTTCTCATTCTTGCCTAACGCAGGTGAAAGGAAGCCTAAGTACTCTGTAGAGCACCCTGGCAGTGGACTTAACTGCTCTGCAGTGCACTTTCATAAGGGCTTACCTACGTTGGTCCCTCTAGAGGCAATTTCTAGATGTCTTCAACTCATGAAACTGTCTGGGAAGGAGGAATTCAAAGGGTTGACTTGTTTAGGGCATGAAACAACTAAATTTAGGGTTTTATGAGCCTAAAAACATTGATTTGAATGTTGGGATTTGATCTGCCCAAATGGGTTTGTAACATGTTGCCGCTAAGAAAATCTGTCGAGCCTCCCGCTGGTTGGGCAGAGACCCTAGACTTCACTCCTTAAAAACATTGCACAAAAGCTGCCAGCATGCACGCTTCCACTAACTAAAGAAATTTCATATACATGCCAGACAAACACCCTCTTCCTGTCATTGCACTGTCCTAAAAAATGCGTAGTTTTCTCAGCTAGCCACACTATCATCTGACCTGCTACTCCTCATAAAAACTGCGAAGTTTTCATGGTTTTCATCCAAGCTACCCAGCATCCTACTCAACCAAGAAACTGTGCAGGGATGTCTTGTAGGCCAACCTCCTAGATCTGCACAATTTTGCCCAGCAGCCTCCCACAGTCCGCTACAATCCTCTCTGAAGAATCTACATAGTTTTCACTCCCAGTGTCCCCCTATTGCCCGCACTGTCTCCCTGGAAACATTGCGCAGATCTACCCTCCAGTCGAGCCAGATCCCGCAGATAATCACTGCTGATCTAGACTGCCCATCTCAGCCTCCAAGTGACCTGTGCGCAATTTTCATTGGCAATGCCCAGAACCTACTTCCCGACCTGAAATGTGCTCTGTGCAGTCTCAGAACCTTGTCCTCTCTCCCAATCACCTGCAACCAAAAGCGAAATATGATGCATCATGGTAAACTATGAGATTTATGGATTTGATGTCCTCTCGTCATGAGTGATTGCAGATATAGGTACATGGATGAGACACGGGATGACAACGAACGAGAGGAACAAGGAGCACATGCTAGGAGACTTGTTTGCGAATGGACGAACACATGAAGCATACCAAGTAGCCAGTGAAGGAGACACATGCACATGCATGAACTATCAATCGAACACCAAGACCGTCAAAGAATTTGCACACCTTGCCATACAGGGGTGAAGCTATGATATGCCAAGAGCACACTCATCACTCAACAACACTGCAAGTCGACATGGACACCACCATCAGCATGAACACACCAGCATTGTCATGTGGAGTCATGTCATGAGTCATCTCGGCCACATCGCTATTGTGGGTCATACTATTGTAATCAATGTAATGTAATGTGGAAGTCCAAGAGACGCACATGTAAAGTTTAAGAGTCATATAAAGTTTAAGAGTCATGTAAGCCAAACAATCATGAGGGAAGTTGAACAGTCACAAGGGTCAATTTCACCATTGGCTATAGATACCCCTCATTTGTACGTGCAAGGGAATTTTCACCTAGGCTCCTCCCACATAGCCTTGAGAGTTTGTAATATTTTCTTGAAGGAGCAAGTGGTGGATCCAACACCCCACTATCGAGGTTATTGATGTAATGGTGTGACAGATGTGTCTTGGAACTTTCACACATGTATTTTATTCATTGGTAAGACGATTTTTTGGATGCTTGTAATGCATGCTGCTTTAACTTGTATTAAGACAGTTGAACGATTTCGGTTGTTTTAGTACATATGTTGTTCGAAATGTGTTGTATCCATTGCTAACGTGGATTCGTCGTTGTGGTTTATCTCGTCAGACACTCAACAAATTCATTCTTGTAAACTTGTTATAACACCCATCACACTCGTGTAGACTATTTTGCTCGGTGTTGTACGTGTTATCTGTTCACCTTGTGTTTGTGATTATTGCATCCCTGTGGACTACTCGACTAGAAACTGCACATGTCCTATTTTGTTGTGTGTCTTTAGTAGAGTTGGGACTATTCCCTTTCAACCTGAGACTCACTTCCACTGTCTCCCTCTATAGTGAAATCAATTTGACACAAGAAGCACTAAGCATTCACTAGGCACACGAACCTTGTTGTTCAAAGACAAAGTAAACCACTCTCATGTGTTGACAAAAGAGAGCTAAGGAAATATTTAAGATAATGGCAATCAACCCATCATACCAAATGGGAGTCCTACACCAAACTATGTTAGGTCTATTTGGGAATTCATACTGGGGAGGTCCCCTGAATGTTGGTGGGTCCAGCACCATCAACATAATGGTATTCATGTTTGGTATGCCATTACATTTTACCATGATAAAATTTATTGTTTGTAAGGGTGGAAGGTAGCTCCATCTAAAGAAGTTAATCGTCTTCACTACTACCATTCAAATGAAAAAATTGTATAATATGGATAAATAAAGCTCTGCCTCTGAGGTTTGGTGTACTAATGTGATGGAGGGAAAGGATGGGGATTTCAATCCAATAAGTGGATATCCTAGCCAGGTTAGTTGGTCCTTTATAATATTCAATGACTAGGATAATGCATCAGTGAAATTAGTGGGTAGATTACACTTAAGGAATTCCTTATGGCATAATTATATAACTACGATCCAATGGTTAACGGAATTTTGATACAATGACTTTTAGGTCATATGGAATGGCAGAGTTCTTAGTGGGCCCTCGTCAATGACCCTTGAACCATCTGATGAGATCATATCAATGACATTGGTTCCATCAAACGATCATGAATCACATCATATCGTAGCATGCATGATAGTTAGAGTTTAATTTTTGGTTACACATAGTACATTTCGAAGACAAGGATAAAAGATAAACTGAGTTATGAAATCGGTAAATCTCCAAGCCTTATTATTACACTGAAATAATAGTCTTTAATAGTATTTAAGAAATTTTAGAATAAAAATGATCTCTATAACATGGATATGAATATGTATAGGTAAAATTGTGGATAAGACAGATTTGTAATGCATTTACCTGTTGGTTTGTAGATATTCTTGAGGAATTCTCGATTTTTAAAAACATATAGACTTTGTGCCCAAAGTTTAAAGGCGTATGCTCTACAATTCTAGCTACCTCACAAGGGGGCTCCATCCCTAGTAGGAGTCGAATGTTGTAGCCCATTCTAGCCCTCCTTAAAATTCAACTACCTTTTCAAATTTTTCCTCACATAGATCTTTAACTTGATTAATACTTTCCTTATTCTATCTCTCGTAAGAAAAAATCATTATCCTAACCTACCTTTTACATTTAATCTCTACCTTAACCTTTTTAAAGATAAATCAAAATCACTCTCCTCTTGAATCATTGTAGCATAAGCATGATGATCACATATAAACATATACACATGTATCATTAACATTAGTCTAGGAAATGATTAAATCATTAGCATTACTAACTAAATATCATCTTAATACTTATTAATAACTAATGATTTCCACAACAAGTGGGGTAAGTGTCCAAGAAAAGGGGGAATGATGTACACAAAATCTGGAATATATAAAAAATGCATTATGAAGATGTTAACACATATTCTTTAATTAACACTTGTATTAATTATGTTAAATTATAACAATTTAATCGTATTCAAGTAAACATCACTAGAAAATATGTCATCATATGCTCATGCTTAGCTTAATGGAGTCCAAAGGGGTCACAATATAATGAAGGCCTACATAACAATAACAATGTAAGGGCTCAACAATAACAATAGTGGGTTTCTGTGGGGAAAACAATAACAATATTGGGGTTACACTAGTATTATAGAGGGTCACCTAGGCAAAAGTAATTCTTTATAACATGTTCTACAAAGTAAGTGACCTATGTTACAACATGTGTTGCGAGAACAAAGGGCACATTATAGAGGCTAGAGAAAATCACCACTTTGTTAGGAACACATCATTGTGACCCATGTTACAATGTGTGTTGTTGAGAAAAAATGCCACATTATAGAGACTAGAGAAAATCATCACTTTGTTAGGCACACATCACCCTGAGAGACACCTCTGCATCTAACTGCGATTCTACTACCAATCCATGTTGACATCAAGGAGAACAAACTAGCCATAATGCCGACAATTTGATGTTTAATTTGGAATTGATGCCTAACATTTAAAACAATATTAATAACAAAAATATATTTATATATGGGTCATAAATAAAATATTAAAGCAAGTAAAAATATTTCAGAATTAATTATGTATAATATATACAAAGCAATTGAAATAGAAGATTTCTCATTACACTCATAAGTGCTCTCTAGATCCCAATATGAAATAAATGTATAACTGAATTCATTGTACTTAAAAGCAAATTATCAACAACAAAAAAATATTTCAGATACAATATTTCCCTACACACATTAGAGTAAAAAAATTTCAATTGTGTGTTATTTAATATGATGGAGAGATATATGCAGGTCCTTCCATACTTAACATGGTATTGATATGATAAATATTTTTTTTATTTTTTCTTTCTATTTCTTATTTTTAAATGCTTATTTATAAAATAAATAATTTTATATTTTTAATTACCTTATTTTTTTACATACTTATTTTTAGCTAAAATAAAAATTAAAATATTATACATTTTAAACATTATATAAAAATTATATATACATATTAAACACCACCAAATTATACATATTTCTCACACTAACAATTTCCAAGTCAATTAAATTAGAAAAATGCATTCCCACACTTTAGAAAAATAATGACTATACTTTTTGTGTCACCCAAATGAGAAGAACAAAATAAACAATTTATCAAATATTTTTATTTTTTACTTTTAAATATTTATTTGCAAAATAAACATTTTTATATTTTTAATTACTTTATTTTATATATATACTTTAAGATGGATATTAAATATTCCTTTGATAATTAACTTTGAAATTTTTAATTAATATATCTTTTAAACATTACACCTAAATTGTATATACATATTAAACATCAAATTATTGATCCAGGATCTTGTTAGTCCAGCATGAGCGGAGTCTTCAGTGTTTTAAGTGGAAGTGGTCTTAAAATGATCATAGTCAATGAGGTCTTGAACTTTATCAACTTTGCCAATATTCGTCATCAGCATTTAGTGTCTGGTATCTTCATCTTCGACAGTGATGTTATGGTTGTCCGGTAATGTCAATGGTTCATATGGTTTTCATGGAATTTGAAGGATATGGTTTTGTACCTCGTTGTCGACATGTGTTTTTCGTCAGTGTCGTCTAGGTTTGGTTGTCGACATGTATTTGTTGTCAGTTCCGCCGGGGTTTGGTTGTCAACATGTGTTTGTCGTCATGAGATAGTGGCAAATGTCGCTTTGTGACGAAGAGGTGTGCATGGGTTTTATTATCAAAATCCAAGTGATTTAATACATAAACCTAAGTCCTTTATCCTAATACACCTAAACCCTAACCTATACTTAATCCATGCATTAAAATGCCATAACCCTAAGTCCTAAATCCATTCATGCTATTGCAAAACTTGTAAAACATTAAAACATTACAAAATGCACATAAAACAACCCCTAACTATTGGCCTAACTGCATCAAAGCAGACCGCGGTATGCCATGTGAGGGGAGAAGGGATTAACCGTTGGGGTTAACATCAGAGCCTCACTACGCAGGGAATCGTATCTAATTGTAGTTGTGTGAATGCAGTGCAGGAGACCACGCAGTCAGGTGTTGTCTCCGCCGTTTGGTGGACAGTCATGGTCAAGGGGGGTAGTAGGTGTATGTGAGTGCCGGATTAACTGCCAACCATCATTGTCTGAAAAATAGTCAGTGAAACTGCCAGAGACATAACTGCAAGTTATCTAACTTGTTCACATGCGTTGTGAGCGCCCTCTGCCCGGTTAGCTAACTCCTAACAGTTTCGGGCTAAACTAAGGTTGAAAGTGGGTTTTTATTTGTATTTTGGATATTTTAATTACACCTAGGTGCTGAATATCACTATGTGATATTAATTCATTAACTAAAACCATAAATTAACCCTAAAAGTCAACTTGTTCATTCCTAAACTCAGACTAAGGAGTTAGAATGCATCTGGAGGGTTATAAAGATAGTTTGGCTCGTTGAAGAGTAGGAGGGAGTGATTTTAGAGTTCTGTATGGAGATTCTCGAGGACATAGGTTATTTTTTTCAGTGTAATGGGAGGATCCAGAGTCAATTGGGAACTATGACAGGCATGGGAAAGCTAATTCACAGAGTTTTCTTGTGATAGTGATCCAGATTTAAACAGGAACGCAATAAAATACAAAGATAACCATATACACAAAGATGCAGCGGAAATAATACTTCATTTCATTAATGGAAAATACTGAAATATGCTTACAACCGGAAATAGAAATAAACCAGCTAGGGCGATGGTAGCTTATCTCTGAGAAGAGATGTGTGGCTACATGCCTCTAAACTGTGTTACAATAAGGCTCGAAGGCCTATTTATTGTTGAGAAACAATGGAAAAACCCTTCACATTAACCTAACCCTGGAAGATGAAACGCCAAATTGTGGGCCCCATTTTTGGGTAAGTTGGTACATCAACTTCCCGGGGTCGCGAATTGGTCGTCTTATCTCTGTTTGACGCGCATGATAGCCCGTTGGAAAGATCTCTCTGAGGACTACAACGGAAAAGATGATTTTTAGTCACGAAAAATCGCTGGCGGTAGATTTCCCAAAAAACGTCATTTAGGGCCTCAAAATGGCTCCGAAAGTTTAGGACCCGAAAAACTGCTAAAAATAGTAAATTGTGCTATAATTAAGGAAACTGAAACAAACTGCACGAAGCACTAGAGGGGATCCAAGTCGAATTAGCGGGTGGCCACCAATATCCACTTGGATCAATTATTGGTTATCTTGCAAAATATGTTATGAGATGTTTTTAAATTTACTGTTTGATTTAATGAAAATGTCTATTTAACATTTGAGAAGCAACTGCATCTGCTAATATATTTAAATATCTTGGAATGTCCTGATATTCGATGTAATCAAATTGTCGTTCCAAGAGACAGAATCTCAAAAATAATCGTAATAACACTAGATTTCTAATGGCATAAACTCTATTAAGCTGTAATACAACGAGTTTCGAATCTAAATTAACAATCAAACTCTGAATTCCAAATGAAATGGATTCATATAATAACTCAATCACCGCACTCTATTCTGCAATGTTGTTCGTTGTTTGACTGAGGCTTACCCCATGCATAGATACTAACTCGTTAGAGGGTGAATAGATAACCCAAGCTGCGGAAGAGATGTTCTGTGTACTACGACAAGCGCCATCAGCAAAATCGATGTATGTTTGGAGAGGCGTCAATATTTGCAATATCAAGAGTATATTCAAGATAAGCAAAAATAATGAGAAACACTCTTTGCAGTAAAGCACGCATTCCTATTCTAAAAGCACACCAAACTTAGAAAGAAACTAATCTAAAAAATCTCCACACTAATCTTTTAAGCATAATATCGCTTTAGATAAAGGCCATTCCTGGGTTTACCTAAAGAGGCACCATCAAAATCTTCTAATTCATAGGCCCCTTTTTCCAGCTTTCGCTTGAAAATATACGGACCATGCCACATGGGTACAAATTTGCTAGCCCCTAGCTTATCGTTTGCTTGATCTTAAAGTAAGACTAGGTCTCCTTCTGAAAAGTTGTGGGGTGTAACATTTTGATCATACTAAGCTTTAATCCTTTTGGCATGAGTTTCGACAACTAATGCAGCATTACGTAGATTTTCATCTAATTGAGCTAAGTATAATAAACATTTTTCCTCTTTAGAAGTGGCTGGTAATAATTGCATGACAATTTGTAATGACAGGATTTTGCATTCAATGGGTAATCCTGCCTCTAAACCATAAAACAGTTGAAAAGGAGTAAACCCTGTTGATGTTTTGACTGAGGTTCGGTATGCCCAAAGCACTGAAAATAACATGTTATGCCAATTCGACCTATGAATCCCAATGATTCGTCAAATCATGGTGACTAGAACTTGATTGCTTCAACCAGACCATTTGCCTATGGGTAATATGGAGTGGAACTATCGTGATGTAGACCAAGCTGATTTGTAAGTTTAGTCATCATGATGTTTTGAAAATGACTCCCATGATTAGTGATAATCACTTGAGGAACACCAAACCTAGCAATTATATGATTGAAAATGAAAATCGCAGCAATTTTGCCGTCTGCTGAAAATGTAGGCATCGCCGCAGCCCACTTGGTAAAATAATCTACCCCATTTTGTGAATGGACCAACGGCAATTATAGGGTGGAGAGGAGTAGGTGGAGCACACATCTTACGATCAAAAATTTGGCAATTACGGCATTTCTGGACTGTAGCTAAGGCCAGTTTCTCCACATGTGAATATTTTAACTTAGTCAGAGTTAGAGTTTAATTAAGATAATAAATCACATGTTCACTTTCAAATTCATCCTATTGAACTAAAACCATCCTAATGGTGGAATGGGAAGCGGCGAGGTACAAAAAGTAATCCTGGTTGTAGTTTTGAGGATGCAATAACGGCGCATGGGTCAACGCATGTTGAAGTGCATTGAAAGATTTGTCAGCTATCTCGTCCCAAAAGAATGGAGTGTTCTATTTCAACAACCAGGTGAAACATTTTTTAATCTCGGTGTAGTTAGGAATGAAACGACGTAAAAAGTTTTCTTTCCCTTACAAGCTCTGGAGTAGGCGAAGAGTTGAAGGAGGTGGTAACTTGACGATGGCTTCGACCTTCGAAGGATCGACATGAATGCCAGCTTTGGATACAACAAATCCCAGTAAAAGACTTGTTTCTATACATAAAAACACTTGTACGGATTCAGCCTAATCTGATAATGCCTACGTCTCATGAGAATTGCTAGTAAATGAGTGAGATGGTCAGCTCTACGTAAAGAATGGGCAGGTAAATCATCGAGATAAGGCTGCACAATGTGCTTGATGTCATGAAACGCATAAGGCATAGCCCTTTGAAAAGTTGCTCCGGTGTTCTTCAATCCAAAAGGTAACTTGCAATAAGCAATGTCCCCCATGGACAGATGAATGCCGTTTTTGGTTGATCGGTAGGTAGAATGTTAATTTGATTATAACCGAAAAAACCATCCACAAAGGAGAAAATTTCACTGCCAGCACAATCATCGATAATTTGATCGATATAGAGTGTTGGATAATTGTCCTTGGGACAAGCACGATTGATATCCCTATAATCAATACATATTCTTATTGTCCCTTGCTTTTTAGTAACTAGAACAATATTTGATATTGAATCCGTTAAAGGAATTGGATAGATGAAACCTGATTTAAGTAACTTCTCAACTTCTATTTTGATGGCAGCAACTTTTCGTGGGTGTATCTGACGTAACCATTGCCGGATGGGTTTAGCATCTGGGTAGGTTTTGATCTCATGAACAACGATTGAAGGATCAATTCCTGGCATTTCCTCATAGGACCAAGCAAACACGTCATTGAATTTTTGAAATAGGGCTTTATATGTTTTGACTTCAGTGTCTGTACAAGAAGCACCTATGTGAACGTTTTCAACAATCCCAGGTTTGACTGAAATGTCGATAGGGACCATTCGAGAAATATTGGCTAAATTTTGTTCATAGTCAGGATATTTCAATGGATTTTGCGGTTCTTTGACATATTCAATAGTAAAAATGGATGAAAAATCATTTTCAAAATGATCAATCTCAGGAAAAAAACAAAGATCGATGATGAAGATCTTCCCATGGTAACGCATCAACAGACAACAGTTCCCGAATTTGTTCATCAGTGTGAACAGTTTCAGAAAAGGTTGTTGAATCTGAGGTTGAGATTGAAATTGATTCCCCATGGATCTCATTCACTAGATCAAGATCGGTTGAACTTGAGTCAAAAAATGACTATACGGCCTCATAAGCAACTTCAAAGGGACTCAAAGGCATGGCATCACCAAAAGAGTCCACCTCGGAATCGAATGGAACGATCCAAGGATCTTCAAGAATAATGGAATCTGATAAAATCATATGAATAGTCGCGAAAGGAGACAGTACGTTGGGAGGAGGAAATGAAAAATTTCTAAGTATACCTGAATCTTTAACTAATCTTACCCCAACATCCTTATAATGGATAACAGTTTTACCAACATGTTGAATACTCTTAGCAGAGGATGGGTCAGATGAAAAGTAAGTTAACTGATCTATTGTAATGATCTTTCCATTATGTAGAAACATAATAAGCCGAAAGACCATTGAAACAATGACAGTCATGGCGTAAGACTAGCTATGACCCAAAATAAAGTTGTAATCCAGAGGGGCATCAACCACCTCCACATCTAGATTAACCGTTTTTCCTTCAACCACTATATGTAAGTCCTACAAAATGCCATAAGGATGAAATCCTCAGACATCAAAGGTCTTCAAAATCGTCGAGGATTGATTAAGTGTAGGAGAACAAAGGGTTTTCCAACACTGTATCGACATAATACATGTTGAAGCTCCCTCATCAATCACAATCCTAAAACAAGGTCTGTTTTTGAATAACACTAGAATCTAGAAAGCCATTTGATGAGTTAAACGAGGTGTACTATTTTCTAAATCGAAGACTATGAGGTTTGAATCCTGAAGATCAACAGATCCTATAGCCGACAATAGAATTTTAAGTTATGCTGGACAAGATTGTAGCACCTCCAGGGCCGACATTGTTGAAGGGGAAACAACTAAATCTTCAACAATGTTATAGTTCTGAGTAGCTCTCGGATGTGGATTGAAAGCTGACTTTCGAAGTATACCCTTAGCAGGTGGTTTGATTACTAAGTCGGGATTAGGTTTGTCGATTTGTAGTGGATCAGAATCGGACAGAGCTGAGGTTGATGGATTGGAATTGGAATATTCCGCTTCTTTACCAACAATAGGACTCTTACTTCCATAATCTTGTGATGGTGTCGCAATCCTTACATGTGACACCATCATTATGGGCTCTTCCGATGCACTAGAGGAAGAACCTATCTTCTTATTATCTTGACTTGGAAAAGGATCCTTTCAAAACAGCAGGTGTTTGCGAACCTTTGACGATTTTCGCAACCTCGGCACAATGTGGACAATCTCTTGTAAAATGCTCCTCATCGTAGATGAGACAAGGATAGCGAGGTTGATGTTTCTCGTCAGTAGATTCAGGTTTATCGGATTTCTCCTTTGAGTTTTGCTTATTCTTCTTCTTGCCTTTCTTCTTATCGTTAGATTATGATTTGGTCGTAGATGAATCTACGACATGGACATCAGTAAAAATTTCAGTTGAAGACTCTCCCTTTGGGGACTCTGGTAAAGTAATGGTAGCAGAAGAAGTCTTGGAGGATTTGTTCTTACTCTTGGTATTAACAGTACCAATCATACCGTCAGTGGCATGATACCCTGAGGGAAGTGTAGTTATTTGATTTTGTTTGGAAGGTCAGGGATTTTCCCGTGTAAAGTACCTAACTACACATAAACTAAGTCAAGGTACTGAGCTTAAGCAATTACTTGCTCTTCGGTAACTACTCTTGCCTTGGCTACATCTTCAGTTATTTTAGGTAATAACAATTTTACAAACCATTCTGCCAAAATTTGGTCTGGGATAAAACATTTCACTAAACAACGTCGATGTCGCCATTGATGAATATGGTCTGAAATATATGTGGACATCGACTGTTTTAATGAAGATAATGATTCCGTTCCATTGTGATATTGGACTGGCAGTTGAAAATGAGTAAGGAAGGAAGTGGCTAACTGACTAAAATTGTAATAAGAGCCTCATGGCAACTCAATGTACCATTTCGCTATAAGGCCAATCAAATTGTGTTGAAAAATATGAAGACGTATTGAATCATATATAATGGAATTCGATGCACACCAGAGATGGTAAGTCATCACATGATTAGAGAGATCTTCTCCTGACTTCCCCTCAAACTTTGGTATATCTCTAGGCAACTTATTCGGCATTGGCAGTCAAAATGGAAGATAATTAATGGGATCGTTCGTAAGGCGCGACAAGTTAGGCAAATCCAAAGTTGCTATAAATGGTAATTGATGGTTTGAATCCCGAAAACTTGGGGTCATAAGACCAGCCCTAGGAGGAGGATATCGAGGATAACTTGGTATCGGGTTTGCATTTTGGATATTATATCCTCCCGGAAAACCAAGATTAACCTGACTATACTGGGTTCGGTGAGGTTTTTGATAAGTATACCCAGGGTACAATTGATACTGATAAATTGAGTTCTGTACAACAGGACCGAATTGGCACTGTCCCTGGTATGGTTGATAAGTAAATTGGGGTTGACTTGTGACAATCGTACTAGGCCCGGGTTGTCCTATAGGCATCGAAACCAGAATCTGGATTGTAGGTCCAGACTGAGGTAAAGAGGCCTGAGGAGTTGATATAGGAGCAGTAGAAACTGGAGCTGCTGATACTGCAGAAATAGGTGGAGTGGATTGAACAGAGGCCACAGTAGTTGCAGCAGATGTTTGCGGTGGAGTTCGAGGTGAACTAGGCCCAGACTGATGAGCTACCCTAGGTGTAGAAGTTTGAGTAGTAGGCTGGACAGGTTGCTGGGTTGAACCATAAATCAAAGACTGTCGAGATTGAGATGAAAACTACACACTGGGTTGCGGAGTCTGTTGATCCCACACCACGTTCATTCCGGGGTATGGACCCATAACAGGTTGAACATATTGAGGACCAAAACCAGGTTGAGTGTAATGTTGATAATTATAGGGTACATTTCCCAGTCCTTGAACAAATGATTGACCTGAAGGTCGTTGGAAACCTTGAGGTTGGTATTGACCTTGAGGTTGGTACTGACCTTGAGGCTGGTACTGACCTTGAGGCACATATTGATACTGGGGTTGACCTTGAGGTACATAGTGATACTGGGGTTGACCTTGAGGAAAATACTGTCCCATGGGGATGTACTGTCCTTGAGGTTGCCCCCCAGGTGGTGTTTAAGTACCTTACGGCTGCCGCCCAGGCGGTATTGAACTACCTTGAGGTTTCAGATTAGGAGGAGTACTAGACATCAAAAGAATATCTTCGACACTTAACAGTTTAGTTCCATTATTACTAGGAGATACTACATATTCGATGGGTTGAGGAGATGCTCTTGAAAACGTACTAGATAAAGACTGCTACCCAGGAGGACCAGAAGGACCGCCATGTAAAAAGTTTCTGGCGTCTGAGAAAACAAGGATGACTGTCTCGACATATTCAAAGGAAGATAATAACCTCTGGGTGTTGGATGGAAAGGAAATCAAGGTGGTGAAGATGTGAGACTTGGATTTTCTAAAAAATTAGTCAATGAAATATACCAAGTGTCACCTCTAATGGGACTGTAGAAAATGGATTCACGCTCCCTAAGTCCGATAGCTGGTTGATTTGCAGGGATGCTTATACCTTCATTCAGATTTACAATTTATTTTGTTAGAGTCGATCTGGTCAGTCCTTTGTCAGAGATCAAAAATCTTTATGCATTTCATTTTTAGGTGTCCCACTTGATTCACTCAGCTACATTCTGCTAGGGGCATGCCATAATCTGATGGAGAAGGTCATGCTAGTCATTTCCCCTCATGTTTGGCTCCTATTGGCTTAGGTATTTTGTCAATGATCACTAAAGTCCATGACAGTCAAGGTCTAGTCCTTTAATGGAAAAAAGCCATTTTCAATCATTAGGTCTAGGGATTAATCAATTTGGTCTTCAACCATGTCCAAAAAAGCCATGTAGGTCAGAGTAAGGCCCTTACAAAGTTATGATTCAAAGAGTTTCATCGTCATGTGGATAGACTTCGACGCTTCTTAAAAACTTTGTTTTGAAGAAAAGTCAAACAGTGTCATTTGTGATAAAATTTTCAAAAAAGTCGTCAGTTGATTTCTTCAAATGCAGTCATGGTTTCCATGGCCAAATGTCCTGTCATGCAATCCCTGCAAAGAGTGTCGAAAATTTCATCATTTGAGCTAAAATTTCAAAGGGAAAAGTGAAAATCATTGTTGCTTTAAGTCAGTGAAAAAGTGTCAAAACATAACATTAGAAAAATGGGTTTTTGGAGAAGCAAAAATTTAACCCATGACTTCCAAGTCTTTATATACAAGATTTCACCAAAATCAAAGGCATTGTGCAAATCAAGTACATAGGGAAACATTGCAAAGTGTTTAAGAGGAAAAGTGCATGTTTGGAGTGAGTTGGAGGTAGTTTCCAGGAGCGCAGTGCATATACACAAGACGCGGGACACACAGAGCCACCCCTCAGTGCATCTTTTCAATGGGTGTGGTGCACACCCAGGGCGTGGCGCACACCCAGGGTGTGGCGCACTAGGCCTGGCGTGCGGCGCACGCCCACAAAGGGCCAAAACCATGCCAAATGTCCTCAAATTTCTTGTGAATCCCCTCAAATTGACAGGTAGGCTCTATGAAATGACTTGTTCATCAAAGTTTATAAATGATATGGTGGTTTATGGCTATGTTTGAATGCAACAAAACTCATAAAATCAACCACAAGAAAACACCAAAGGCCATTG